>CAUYLG010042136.1:0-57968 GCA_963573385.1 Cacajao melanocephalus | reverse complement strand
TCTCTTATTCCTTCCTGTCTCCATTGTTAAACACAATTATTGGCATAATAGAGGTTTTTAATACCCATTTTTAGACTGCATTCTAGCCTGGGCAGTAGAACAAGAATCTTGTTCTCTCTCCCTCTTTTTCTTCCTCTTTCTTTCTCTCGTACATTCTTTTTTTTTTCTTTCTTTCACTCTCACTTTCTTTCCTCTCTTTTTCTTTCTTTCAAAAAAAAAAAAAAAAAAGATGGAGACTGTTGTAAGGTTATCAAGATCTCATGTGAATATGAGCTGAGAACTAGAAGGCCACAAGGGGCGGAGACAGACCTTCACCCATCCCTCTGTCTCAGAGCACAGGGTTCCTCATCTCTGATCCTGTCTGTGCAGCTCCATCCTCCTCTCAGGACATCGTGATCTTCTCTTGTCTTGTGGGGTCTGCTCCCCGATTCTCCAGCCTGCATCTGAATTTGGCTTGCCATACTGTGGGTTCAGGTCCTAATTCTGCCAGTCCTTTCACCATGATACCCACAGATGGTGGCTCAGATGCTGATTGTACCAAATTTCAGAAAGGGGAATGTGACTAGTTCAGGTTGGATCAGGAGCAGTCTGATCTACTGTGGCCATGGAGCTTTGTTTTAAAAGCATAGCCATCTCAGGAGGCCTTTCACCAAGGGTAAGAAGTTGGGGCAGTTACCAGGGAAGACAGATGTGGGCTGTTTAGTGTGAGCACCAACTATGTGTCCTGTCTAGTGCTGTGTGGTGGAACAAAGCCCAGGTATTAGAATGCTGTGTAGACATGGCATTCAAATCTAAGTTATATCTATCACTTACTAATTATCCTGGACATGTTAATTAACTTTCCACTTTAATTTCCTAATCTGTAGAATGGGAGCAATAGGGGCCTCAAAGTGTTATAGTGAAGATGAAATAAAATGATGGTTGGCATGGGAAAGTACTAAAAACAATGCTGGTTTTCTTTAGTTCTTGTACATGCTAGGCTGTGTGCTAAATTTAGAAGTAATACATCTAATAAGGGTTTCTGTGACACGTGGAAAGCAAACCATTTGGACTGCTGAAAAACCAAGAATTCTCTATAATAAAAAGGAAAGATATTAAACAAATAGATACTACCCCAGTATCTCCCTTTTTGGCACCAAATAACAATATGAGTGACTAATGTTTGCATAATTCTGTACAACATAGAAGGTGTTTTTCTATTCTTTTACTTTTCTTTTTTCTTTTTGAGATGGAGTCTCACTCTGTCACCCAGGCTAGAGTGTAGTGGTGTGATTTTGGCTCACTGCCACCTCCACATCCTGGGTTCAAGCAATTCTCCTGCGTCAGCCTCCCGAGTAGCCGAGATTACAGGTGTGAGCCACAACACCCAGCTGTTTTTTTTGTATTTTTGGTAGAGCCGATGCTTCTCCATGTTGGCTAGGCAGGTCTCGAACTCCTGACCTCAAGTAATCCACCTGCCTTGGCCTTGCAAAGTTCTGGGATTACAGGTGTGAACCACTGGATCTAGCCAGAGATGTTTTTCACTTTCTCTTGTTCTGTTTTCATTCTCCTAACAACCCTGTGAGATTGATACACTTACTAGCCTCTTTTTACTGCTAAAAATTGATCGAGATCACATGGCTTGTAATTAACTGATGTGGGATTCAAATCCAGGCCCTTTGCTCTAAAATTCATTATGCTTTTCAGCGCATCCACCAGAAGATAATTAAATTCTGTAATGATTATTTCAGGAGCAGATTGCCTATGTTATTATCTGATTCCTCACCCCCTTTCCCTCGCTGCGTGAGATAAATTCCAAACCTTTACCGTGGCTGCTGAAAGCTCTTCACAATTGATTCCAACCTCCCTTTCCATCCTGTGTAGCTCATTGTCCAAACACTTCATAGTCTCCCATGCCTCTTTGGGATTTTTCAACTCTTTCTGTCCTAAGAGCATCCCTCTCCATCCTCTGGTTCGGTGAAGTCCTGTGAAGCTTTCAAGGTTCTGTTCAATGGTTGCCTCCTCTGGAAAGCCTTCCTCTTTGTCCTTAAGGCAGATTTATTCCTTCCCCTCCTCTGGACTTCCTTGGCAGTGTGTTCACACCACTTCAAGTCAGAGCAAATACCGGAACAAAAGCCTTTTCACTTGTATCTCCTAGTGTCTATTACATACCATACACAACCCCACTAGGTGTGGTGCCTGTAGCAACATGACAGGCTCCAGACCTATGTGATAAAGGCCTGAGCCCCTGAAAAAGCATTGGTCTGTGTCAGACTGGCTTCAGAATTGGGTAGGCCCCAGCTCTGCAGGTATCTGGGAAGGAGATACTCTTACTTTACAGGACATATGTCAAAGGAGCAGCACCTTCTATTTAAACAGGGGAGGGTTTAAAATAAGCACTTAGGAAATAATTTTTTAAAAATAAGAAGCCAGAGCTACCCCTGTCTCCGTCAGACAGCCTAATTTGTGTACCTGGGCTTCTGCCTTTATTTATTACTGAATATTTCTCTTTTAGGCTGGCACTCTGCCGTGAGCCCCAGCTCACTTAGCTAGCCTGGCTACTCTTGTCAGTCCCCCTCCCACGGCAAGGAAGGAGGGCACTGTCAGTAAAAAGGCTTCAGCTTTCAGTGCTTTATATGGGACAGCTTAAGTTGGCTGAAAATTAAGGTCGGGACCAAGGTTAACCCACTGCAAGGGAAATACTTATAATGACATAGTAACTCAGCACAATAAACTTGTGCCAGGCCTACATATGTGTTACTATCCTATACTGATTTGTGCCATATCGATTCATTATGTCAGACCTTCCTGCATAGCAGCGGCTTCAATCAGTCTGAATTCACTGGCATCTCTGGGCCCTGGACATTGTGCAATATGGGAACTTTCCACAAGATGAGCTCCTGAGCCATAAATAATTCCACCTCCCTACTTTTTACCTCCAGCTCCTACAACTGAATCTCTTCTTAGCTTGTTACCATTTCATCCGAGACTGGATATTCTAGAGCTTTCGTCATCGAAAGCAGGGCTCAAAAATAAATTTAAGGATGGGAGAACATACCAACTTCAACACAACAGCAAGTTTAGAGTCTTTGAACTGAGTTCCGGGAGCCGCCACTGGCCCACCAAAACAGGGTACCCTGATATCATTCTCCAGCCCTTATTCCCCCAACACTGTCATTTCCAACTAAGAACGTTTTTATTGGGTGTGCCTGTTTGCCAAAACTCATATAAATCAGAGTGTCTAGTTTGTAAGGTTTAGATTTGATTAATTTTTAAAAATTTAGAAGCTGCATGAGTGAGGTTTGAGATTAAGTGTGCAAAGATGTTTAGGAGCAGCTGCCCTAACAGCCTTCAGATTGAGATGGATGAGGAGCAATACTGGGTTTGAGCTGCCCATAATTGAAAAAGTGTGTGCCCCAAATATCATACTAATCCTGCATTTCTACAAGAGCCATAACTCTAAGGCTTTCCATTAGAACCTCAATAAACGGAACGTCTTCAACATTAAGCATCCCAGATACTCTCGGTGTTTGTTATACTTATAGAATAAGGTTAGACATGTCAAGGATAAAGGGGGGAGGAGGAGGGCCCATTCCCTGAACAAGCAGCATAAACCAGAAGAGTAGCATTTGTGAATCAGTGGACAATAGGAAGGCAAATATGAACCATGCACGTCCAGTCTGCTAGCCCTGAGAGGCATGCCCATATTGACCACAGGAGTTCTCCCAGAAGGTGTCCAGGGCACAATCAGAGCTGCCAGGTGCCAACTCTGGGGTCTCCATTCACACTATCTTCTATATAAGTGAATATGGTTCCCAAAGTTGTGCAACATGGTGGTTGTGAGCAGCGGAAGCCACAGGGGACACGATAATGTGGGCCCCTAAGGCAGGATCCCCGGTCTTCGGGCAGGCCCTCTCTAAGCACTAAAGTTATGTCAGTGGCACCTTCAGAAGAAGCCGAGGAATGGCATTTGTATGAACATTCAAATGCTGAGCACCTGCTCGGTGCAAAGTGTAGTGTGTGATGTGAGGAATCAAACGTGTGTGAGAATCATTTAGTGAGTATCTGGAGGCACATATGAGGATGGGCCCCCATGTCTTATCTGGCTGTGACTTGGCTGCTCGACTATAATTTTAAAGTGCCGACAGCTAATATACTGTACACTCCTAACACCAATCCCTGTCCTTTCCCACCTGCCCCTCCCTGTTTCCTTAACTCCTTTCCTTTTAAATGACGTGCTACAGACCACAAAATATAAACAACTGTAGATTAGACTTTGGAGTTAGACTATCTCCACAAATCTGATTTTGTTCTTTGCTCCTTTAGAATACTTAAATTTTGATATTTAAAGGCTCTACTAGTGTGTGTGTGTGTGTGTGCATGTATTCACATGCATTACTTATACACAAATAATTCTCAGATGACATTTCGAATTAAGTAGAAGCCTAGGGCTATGAAACCAACTTTCAAGGGAAACCAACTTTCAGGGTGAATCATAAATCATCTAAAAGTTGGCAAAAATCTGAATATGACATTTTATGTTCATTGCAGGTCTATTGAGTTTGAATAAGGGTCATTCATAGTAGCTCAGTAGAAGAGTACTATTTTAGAAAAAGAAAGGAGCTGATTTCTCTTGTTTACTTTTCTGGTAGCGTAAGGCAGGACCTAAAGAGAAGACATCAATTAGCGCAATATTCTGCTAACTCATTGGTAACACAAAGAACTAAGGGGCAAATTAACAGACACCTGACTCAGTGTGAGGCCTATAAAAGCGTAGTTCATAGGTACCAGCACATAAATACTTCCTGGGGAATTGCTCAAAGTATGGCAGCCCCGGCTGCCATGAGATCCTGCATAAGGGGTCTGAGGGGTGATTTTGATGTAGGTGGTCAGGAAACCATACTGAGAAATGTAGGTTGCAGTTAAAACCTACCGACCAATAGTGAACGTACATGAAGGGGACATGGGTGTTCATTTGGCTATTCTCACAACTTACTGGTAGGTTTACATTTTTATACAATAAAAAGTAAAACAAAACCAAAACCAAAATCAAAACATCCTCTCGCTATGCACCTAATTCTCCAAACACCTCCACATCTCAAAAACATAAGCAACTAAGACAGAGGACTGGAGGCCTTGGGGAGGGGGTCTCCTCCAGCCTCCAATTCTTGCCTCTGTCTGGGGTGATGTGTGAACTAAAATTCTTCTACACTTGTTGAAAAGCCACATAGGTGATGCTTACTCAGAAGTCTGGCCACTTCTAATCAGACCAGGTGACAGACTGACAGCATATGAGAAGCGGTGCTTTTGTCCCGAGCCTTCCAGAGGACAGATGGGGGCGCTTCCGAATCCACAGGTCTGGATGGATGTTCCTTGCACTTGCTGGGCTGCATTTTCTCCACTAGCTGAGGAGCCACAGCTAGAAATTCTTTTCCTAGGGGCTAAGAACCCAAACATATGTGACTGATTAGAGCTAATAGCTCATTTCTAATTCTACTGATTCCTTGTAAAGAGCAAGTTCCAAAGACCGTGGCTATTCTTAGCAAATTCGCCTCCTCCCCCACCCAGGATCACTGCCTCTGAGAGAGGAAGCGGGAGGCCCGCAGGGACTCCTGTCAGATGGGCAGCAGGGATTCCTGCCTCCTTGGTGTCAGTGGGGCTCAGTCTCCAAAGCACACGCCTGCAGTCAGATCAGCACACACTCACACACACCCACATGGGGGTCTCTCTCACCTCCTTCTTTCCAGTTTCTGAGCCACAGCTGTGGCAAGGCCACCATTAATAAGAACAGAGCTCCTTCCTGGGTTTAACGACTCCATGCCTTCCACAGTCAAAGTGTGTTCCTGCTCCTCAGTCCTGCCATGTTCCTGTGATTTGGTAGGAAAGCTTCTCCATGACCTTTTAGTTACCACAGGAAATACAGGAAAAGCTCAAGCCCCATTGATCCAGATCAAGACTTTGGTCCTAAGAGAGGATTTTCCAATGCAGACATAGCAACATCCCAGGAGGCCTGATCCCTTGTGCCCCTCTGAGCAAAACTGAAGAAAAAGCATTGTTGCCTGGCCATATGGGACAGACTTCAGGGGCATGTGGGGCTCCACACAATGCCCTGAGAGGCTTTCCCTGTGGTGGCCCCATTCAGGGTTTGTTAAGTTGAATCACATTAGTCACATGGAAGTCCCCTGAGGGTTCTCCAGGCGTAGCCAGCCCTAGTCTGTGCAAAGCCCTGTGGTTTGCCAGACAGTGTGTCAGATCTCATGCCTTGGACCTGGCACAAATGACCTGATGTCTGGTTCTAGCACTGCCACCAGGTAGCTGCATGATCTCAATCTCCTGACTTCTCTGACTCTTATTTTCTGCATTAGTGAAAACAAAAGCCTTGAACTGGAATTACTTACTGTTTTCTATAACCTCTTCCAGCTCTGCAGAGGTAAGGATAACGATCTGGTAGAATACCAGCTTTCCCTTTAAGTAAAAATGTCCATTTAGTTGCCAAAGCCCACCATATAGATTTGCACTCTGTTCTCCGTCTCCATTCTCCTGGTTTGGAAAACAGAACAAGTTGAATGCAATCTCACAGTTCACCTTCATACAACAAAAATCAAAGCCTCCCAAGCCAGCACTGGGGATAAAATGATGATAAATGGAAACTAACTTTATCATCCAAAAATACCCCCTCGAACGCTGGAGAAATATTGATAATAACGCTCCATCTGCTGAATAAATCAGAACAAGACTGGAGAGTCTACTCAACATTGTTTGAGCATGGAGGGCAGCCAGTTAAGTACTAGGGTTTCATGAAAACTGATCTCAGGAGAACTGACATAAATAAAGCATGTCAAAGTTTAAAAGAGGAGAATGAAAATAAAAGGAATAGCAGAAGCGTTTTCTGTTTATTATTATCTTCATTGTTAAGAACTCTTGCAGAAAGAGCACAGGTCTAGAAATCAAGATGCTTGGCTTCTAGTCCAGTCTCTACCACCGATTCCCACCGACCTCAGTAAAATCACTTCGCCTCTCTATACAGGCTAACTTATTTGGTGATTGTGAGGCTTAAATAAAAAAGATAACATATGAAGGCACTTTGGGAGAAGAAAAGGTGTCTAAAGCTTAAGATGCTATGTGAATAAACTGCATGGTTAATTATAAATAATAGTAGTAAGATAACCCCTTCCAAGTACTGCAGCAAAAGACCTCAGGGAGGCAGCTGCTGTTCTAGGGCGCCCCCTGCAGGTTAACCCAGAAGTTGGCATCGAAATAGGGCCCCTGATTTCCCGCCTTTTGGATCTTCGAGGGAACTGTGCTCAGCCTGGGATAAACCATGAGACTTGCAGTGGAGATGGGTGGGGAGAAATTGAGAACGCCCAGTTTAGTGTTCACGCCAGGATTCCTACAGCAATATTATTAAGGTCCATGAGGGTCTCCTCCCCACCCCACAACCAGTCTCAGATCTTTGGGATAAGGCCCAGATTTCTAAAAGTGAGGCTGTTAGTTTTCTCGGCCTCTCACTCCCAATCTAAATACTCTGGGCAAGTGCCCACGTTCTCCCAAAGTCATCTTAAAGTGCAGGGTGGCCCTGGGTGACTGACAGTCAGCTGGTATTTGGAGTTGGAGTCCTCAGGTTTGGAAACCTCCACCAGGTTGCAGAACTCTTGGTTCCTCTAGCGAATATCTGTGAGTTCCCCACCCCCAAACAATGTAATAAATAGAGGCTACAGTCTAAATGACTAATCAGCTGTATAAATGGACCAGAATATCTTCTGAGGCTAAAGTAAGAACAGCTGTAAATATTATAGTACATAGTTGGAAACAAACTGGAGTAAGTCCAATAATTTATAGGTATCTCTGCATATTTACATAAATGTGGTCAACTGCCAGGATTACTAGCCTATACCATATGGAAAATAAAAATCATTCTTTTTTTAGGGGAAGGAATGCTTTCTTGGTCTATCTGGGAAAGAACATGAAAATACATGGAACATGAAAATAGAAACTAGGCATGCAATCTGAGCTATATATAATCATCTTTGGGAGTTCAATACCACAAAAAAATTCTTTTTTAAAATTGTGTTTTCTGGCTGTCTCCTCCTCTTTATCCCTCTTTCCCAGATTCTGGGCTTCTGATGCTAATAAAATTTCTGAATTCCTGCTGCAGAGGCATACCACTATATCCTCAGGCTTCTGAAATTGTGAGTGGGGAAGAAGGAAGTGTCAAAAATTGTGTTTGACTTTCTAATATCCAAGGTAAAGAAATTCCCAAAGATAAAGAAAAGGGGATTAAGTTATTACTCTGCTTATCAATCATGACATAGTCAATTTGCACAGGTTTTTAGAGGAAACTTTTGAAGAAGAACATTGGATTATTTGAACAAATCAGGTATTTCAAAGAATCACAGAATCTTAGCAGTAGAGGAAAATTTAAGAATCGTTACATTTGACAGACGCAGAACCATTTTCCAAAGAGGTAAAGTGGCTTCTTTAAAATGTACTAGTATCAGAACCAGGTCTTTCATTGAAAATGGGAGAGAAAAAAATTAAGTGGAAGAGGAAGAGGGAAAGAAGGGAAGGTACTGATTTAGCAGAAAAAGGTAGACACAGAAACAGAGATAAATGCATGTAGAAGAAGAATAAAGAAGGAACAAAGAGACAGGAGAAAAAGAAGAAGGCGGTCTTGTAAGAGGGCAGAAGATAGAGGGGTTGATGCACAAATATAAGAAAATGCCATCGTACATATTTAATAGTAGTCCAAGCTTCTCTTTCCTGACATCCTCTACATAATGAACGTACCCTCCAACTTACTAAATGGGACATCTTGTAAGAATCCAAATTTATGGGCATTCCTGAGCCATGGGAAGCTGCCACCAGCTTAAAGAAATCGATCCTATTCTAATTTAGACAGTTCAGCTTAACATAAATGGCTGGATGAGACCGGAGCAAAATCTGTTCATTTTCTGTTCTTTGTTTTTGTGTTTTGTTTTTTCCCTCAACCACACTTAAACCATTCCAGAGAGATAAAACCCTTTAGTGATTTTATTCCAAGAAGGAAGTTGAATGCCTTGAAGCATCTGGCCTGGTGCCCTCATGTTGTCATAGCTCATAGCTCATCTTTCTTTGTGTCCTGGACAGCTGATCTGAATATAGAGTATACATGAACTTCGAGGGAAGCTGGCAGGAAGGAGTTGGGGCCTCACTGTTTTAATCAAGATGAATTCAAAACCTTTGCTTATCGAGTAGAAAACTGAAACCAGCAATGGAGAACCAATTGACACCAAGAGAAAAGGAAATGGCCATCAGAAAGTTGCAGGGAGTGTAATAAGATTATATTTAACGTAGTTATCCCCTCCTAGCAGATGCTGATGGATTAAGTTTACTTGTTGCCTCCATAAATAATTTTAGCATGTGGACTAAGACAGCCTCCTGGAATGTATGAGATGAGTTCAGGAAAATATGTAATAGCTCAAGACAAAACCATGGTTTCCACCTGTATGCCGTGGTAATGATGTTTCTCCCTCCTTGAGTTTGGGGCTTTTTGTCCAAGCTTCTCCAGCCAATGCTGGGAGCTGTACCACTGGCCGCTCCCACTTGCGCCTAGGTGGGCATCACTGCACACTGCATTTGCCTCTTCTCTTCAGGGGCTCTACTTCATATGGGGGCTATACACATGGAACACAGAAAATGATGAGTTGAGTTCCGAGTTATTTTTCTCCAAATTGGTCTCCTTCAGGGAAGCACTGAATCTGGCATATGATAAGCGCTTGAAAAAAATGTTTTTTGAATAAACAAGAGAAAACAAATAGCCTATTATTCCTGAACCCCCTACCCTACATCCAGCACAGTGCTAAGCACACAGATAATATTTGAGATTCTTTTTTTTTTTTTTTGAGATGAAGTTTTTGCTCTTGTTGCCCAGGCTGGAGTATAATGGCACAACCTCTGCTCACTGCAACCTCCGCCTCCTGGGTTCAAACGATTCTCCTGCCTCAGCCTCTGGAGTAGCTGGGATTACAGGTGAGCACTACCACGTCCAGCTAATTTTTTGTATTTTAGTAGAGACAGTGTTTCTCCATGTTGTCCAGGCTGGTCTCAAACTCCTGAAAACAGGTGATCCATCCACCTCGGCCTCCCAAAGTGCAGGTATTACAGGCATCAGCCACTGTGCCTGGCCAATATTTGAGCTTCTTTTGTAGCCTATATTGCCCTAAGGGACATGGTGGAGACCCTAAGGCTTAAGGCTAATAAGTTTATATTGTCTCTCTCTAAGAGGACACCTGAGAGCCACTCAGAAGCCTTCCAGTGACCAGGGAAGAAGGAGACTCCGGGGAAAGGAAGGTGGACAAAGGAAGAGGTTCCTGCAGCCAGTCCTGGTCACGAAGCCTCAGCAACCTTTCCAGGGAGTACTTCTCTGAGTCCTCTCCTACATCCAAGATAAAGAAACATGATTTCTGGGACCACCACTTCCTTCTCACCCTCTAAGAGATATCAAAAGGACAAAGCGTTCAACACAGGACCCAAGGAAAGAGAAACTAACAGAGTGGTTGTCTTTTATCCTTACTCAGGGAGTTTCTTCAAATCACACAAACAAGAACAGCACCTACTTTCCCCACCCTCAGCCCCACCATGAATCTGCAATTGCTTCTGCTGTGCAGTCGTCTCCACATAAAGATGAGATCAAGGGGCAAGGATGCAGAACACTCTTGAACTTCCTCTGATATTCTAAGGTAAAAGAAGAAACCTAGAGAGAATTAGTAAGAACAAACAAATCTCTCTAGGAATGTAATAGTACTTTTAAAAAAAGATTCTCCAGAGAAGATACATAGTGGTCAACACGCACATGAAAAGATGGTCAACATCGTTAGTCACTACAGAAACGCAAACCAAAACCACAATGTGATACCGCGTCACACAGGTAGGATGGTTGGATTTAAAAAGACAGACAGTAGAGGTGTTGGTGAGGACAAGGAGAAACTGAAGCCCTTCTGCATCACTAGTTGCAGTATGAAATGATGCAGCTTTTTTTAGAAAACAGCTTGCCAGTTCTTCAAAAAATTAAATTATATGACCGACAAATGCTATATATATCCAAGAAAATTAAAAACATGTATTCACACAAAAACATATACAGAAATGTTCATAGAAACATTATTCATAATAACCTAAAGGTAGAAATGACCCAAATTTTCATCAACTGATGAGTAAATGTATAAAAAGTTCTACATTTCATGTTATAGAATATTATTCAGCCATAAAAGGAATGAAGTGCTGATACATTCTACAACATGGATGCACCTTGAAAACATTATGATAAGTAAAACAAGCCAGATATGAAATCCACTTATTATGTAATTCCATTTAAGTGAAAAATCCCAGGGTAGGAAAACACATAGAGACAGAAAGTGGATTATTAGAGGTTGTCAGGAGTTGGGTGGAACGGGGAGGGAGAATGCAGAGTGCCTGCTAATGTGTCAGGGTATCTTTCAGGAACAATGAATATATTCTAGAATTAGACAGTGGTAATAGCTGTACACCCTTTTGAATATATTAAAAGCCACTGAATTGCACACTTCAAAACAGTATATTGTAGGTATGCGAATTATACATCAATTTAAAAATGATAAGAAGAAGTCTTCAGAATTGTTCAAAGGACAATTAGGACCCTGCTGGAAACGCTAATCTCAACTTGAAAAGTTTTGCTAGACCAGTAGCCTCTTCATCTCATCTCCCAGTTTGCATTCCAAAGCAGCCCCAAACCACAGTCCCTAGTTACTACTAAAGGAAAACGGAGAGACACCAATCAGCATTGGAGGTGACTTGAGAAGCATTTAACTTAGAGGGTGGGGAGGAGGTTGAACATAGGAACGTGAATTAATGGAAGATGAATTGCCCCATCTCAAGAAAGGATCAGATGCTGATTATAAAAGGAAGCCAAAGTGTCTCCAGAGAGGCCTCTCTTTAATACCTTCCCATGTGTGGACTATAAGAGAGTGTGGCCAACATAATCCTCTTTAGACACAAATGTATTTGACTTGAAGAGGAGAGGTCATCCTGAGCAATTCTGATGCTTGTTTGCTTGCTGGGCTCCGGCATGGGTCCCAACGTTTTTGCTGGCCTAACTTCACCCCTGACTCAGAGGCTATGGGTTTCTTCTCCTTGAATTCTCTCTCTCCTTGTAATGTGTGTGGAAGACGAAGGAATGTCAAAGTTCAGTATGAGTATTGCCTATTGAACTACTTAAAATCAGCTCTAAAAAATCAAATGGATTCTAACCAACAGTGTGCAAGAGTTTCAATTTTGCCACACTGATGATGGGAATCAATTTGGTCCAGCCATTATGGAAAACAGCACGGAGGTTCCTCAGCAAATTAAAAGTTGAACTAAATTGCATACCATATGGTTCAGTAATCCCACTTCTGGGTATTTATCCAAAATAATTTAAATTAGGATCCTGAAGATATATTAGCACTCTCCTGTTCATTGAGACACTATTCACAATAGCCAAGACGTGGAAATAACTTTTATACTCATGAAAATATGAATGGATAAAGAAAATATGATACGTACATAGAACAGAATACTATTCAGCCTTTAAAAAGAAGGAAATTCTGTAATATGCAACAACATATCAACCTCAAGAATATTTCACTAAGTGAAATAAGCCAGTCATAGAAAGAAAAATACTGCATGATTCTACTTACATGAGGTGTCTAAAAGCAAAATTTATAGAAGCAAAGGGTAGAATGGTGGCAGCCAGGAGCCGGCAGAAGGGAGAAATGGGGAGTGATGAATGAACAGGCATAAAGTTTCAGTTAAGCAGGATGATAAGCTCTAGATATCTGCATTATGATATTGTATATAGGGTCAACAATAAGGTGCCGTACACTTAAAAGTTTCCTGAGTGTAGATCTTATGTTGTATTCTTAACAAATAAAATAAAATTGCCCCCATCCCCCCTTCCACCCTCTGTCAAAAACCCTAAACTGATATCTTCAGAGGATGCTAGGGAACCAACTGGTTTTTGGAAAATTGGTAAATAATAGTTTAAAAATTTTAAGGTTTCCTTTTGTTTTTACTATGCAAAGTGTGCTGCTGGAAAAAACAAAAACCACACGGGTACTGAAATTTCAACAAATTCGAGTTCTCTTTCCCATCTTGCAATATGGCAGATGAAAAGGTTGAGAAGCTGGATACTAAAGAGAAGAAGCCAGAAGCCAAGAAGGCTAATCCTGGTGGCAAAGTGGAAATGGGTAACCTCAAGGTCAAAAAGCCCAAGAAGGGGAAGCCCCATTGCAGCCAAAATCCTGCCCTTGTCAGAGGATTTGGTACATATTTCTGATCTGCTATGTATTCCAAAAAGGCCACGTACAAGAGGAAGTACTCAGCTGCTAAATCCAAGGTCAAAAAGAAAAAGGAGAAGGTTCTTGCAACTGCTACAAAACCAGTTAGTTGTGACAAGAATGGTGGTATCTGGGTAGTTAAACTTCACAAAATGCCTAGATATTATCCTATTGAAGATGTACCTCGAAAGCTGTTGAGCCACGGGGGCAAAATACCCTTCAGTCAGCACCTGAGGAAACTGCGAGCCAGCATCACTCCCAGGACCATTCTGATCATCCTCACTGGACGCCACAGGGGCAAGAAGGTAGTTTTCCTGAAACAGCTGGCCAGTGGCTTGGCTTGCTACTTGTGACTGAACTTCTGGCCCTCAATCAAGTTACCCTATAAAGAACACACCAGAAATTTGTCATTGCACCTCATCCAAAATTGATATCAGCAATGTAAAAATCCCCAAACATCTTACTGATGCTTACCACACAGAGAAGCAGCTGTGGAAGCCCAGACACCAGGAGGGTGAGATCTTCAACACAGAAAAAGAGAAATACAAGATTACAGAGCAGTGCAAGATTGATCAGAAAGCTGTGGACTCACAAATTTTACCAAAAATCAGAGCTATTCCTCAACTCCAGGGCTACCTGTGATTTATGCTTGCCTTGACAAATGGAATTTATCCTCACAAATTGGTGTTCTAAATTTCTTAAGAACCGAATTAAATAACTGATAACAAAAAATTCAACAAATTCGTGAGTGATGAATTGAGTTGAAAGATCACAGATAGGACTGAACTATCAGTGGCATCCTAATGCATTAAGAGATATACTGCATTAAACCTCAACTACGACTGACGTGACAAAAAGAGAAACATTGAGACATACATACCCTCTAGGGAAGAGCATCTAATCATGACGTCCTAATGCTTTAAAACAAGAAGAAAGAAGAAAGAAGGAGGAGGAGGAGGACCTCGATGGGGCACTTAGATGCAATCAGAAACACAGAGACTAAAGGAACAGAGTAAACTTTACTGTGCGGAAGCAATCAGCTAAATCCAGGCTATAGGAACCTCTTTAGATTAAGTACTCTTTCAATGAGTAAATTGTAAGGAAAAATAAGGACATGAAAGGGAAGCCTATGGATTAAAAGGCACTTAAAAGATGTCGTAAAAAACAGGCAAAGCTAAACTAGCGTTTAGAAACATACACTCAGGTGATAAGATGGCTTTTAAAAGGTGGGAAGTGGTTGCAATGGAAGTTAGGACAATGGTTACTTTTGCTAGGAGAGGGGAGATGTTTCAGGGACAGATATATAGAGGGCTTCTTGGGTGGTTGGAAAAAATTCTCTTATCATGGGTAGTGATTACAAGAGTTATAGCTTTAAAACCATTATTTTAACCTGCACGTTCTCTTTTTACGGTTTTTTTTGTACTTACAATATATTTAAAAATAAAAAGGTTTTAAAATAAAAATTAACTAAGTAAAATCAGCTTTGATGGGAGAAATGGGAAAGAAAAACCAGAAAATGGGAAAAAAATATTAAGAATGTAAGAGAGAAAAGGGTCACATTTGTAACCAAACATCTATATTTATAGCAAAAGCAGAACCCACTTCTTTATCACAAAGATGATTCTTAGTGTCACCTAGGACTTCCCTCTTCAAAATGCACAATTAATTTTGGCCACCTATGACCCTGGCAATGAAATCCAGGAGGAAGGGGAAGAGCTGGTGGAGAAGAGATTGGAAATGAGACTGGCTAGCTGATTGTGCACGTGCTAGTTGGAAGAATGGGAAACCAACATCTTAAGACCACCATTTGAGAGAGGCCTGAGTGGCAGCATAGCCCCGCAAAAGGAATGTGGAATAGTGTCTTCAGTGACCCTGTCAAAGAGACACCAGCATCCCCAGGAGCAGCTGGAGAAGTCAGGACCCATGTAGGGAAATGTCAGCTGTGTCAGAACCACGGGAGCAGAGAAGGGAGGCCTCTGTAAGAGAAATCTTTCTCTGTCTGTCCACATGTCTGTCAGCATGACATTTTGGGTCAATAAATATTCATCAGGATGCACCATTCCAGCTGACCTATGTTACCCCCTCCACTGGAGGAGAAAATAAACAGGACTTGTGGGGGCAGAAGATGTCTGCCCCCATCAGAGCTGCCTTTGTGCTCTGTGTGTGAGCTAGGAGTTCAGATGAATATTTGCCTCCTTGAATTCTTTGGGACTTGTGCATCTAATACCTGGTATGGCCCCAGCTCCTTCCCTGTGTGTTAAACGGCAATACAGTGCCATCAACATTGTCAATTGTCAGAGAATAACATTCAAGGGGAGGTTAGCTTATCAATGAGCAACTCTTTCTGTTACCTGCTATTGGGAGAGTTCCCCAAGCAGAGTTTGTTTCTTCCTTTTTTGTGCTCCCAACATCTGTTTTCGTACATCTGTTTTGGCTTTTCTTCTCACTGCTATTGTCTATGTACCTGTCTCCACAGTGAAACTGGGAACCTCTCTCTCATTTCATCAGTAAATATTGATTGAGCAACTCTTATGTACAAAGCATTATGCTAGCTAGAGTGGCAAACAAAAAAGTAACCCCTAGAGCTAAGAGGCAGATATTAAACAACACACAAATACATGCATAATTAAACATTAGGTGAGTGCTAAGAAACTGAAGGGTGAGATGAATGATTACACAGGGAGGTCTATTGGATGGTTCCGCATTAGGAAAGTCTTCAATGAGAAAGAATGTGGAGCGATTGGCCAGGCTAGGAATTAGGGAGTGTGTTTCCGGGCAGGGAGTATGTCCAGAACAGGGGGTAAGAGGAATCCTGGTGCAAGCCAAGGCTGGAGAAGCAGAGGCATAATATGAAGAGCCTAGTAGACCATGATAAGGATCTTAGAGTTTTGACCTAAGTACCACAGGAAGGAGTACATGTTCAGAAATGGAGAGATCACTTATTACACAGGACAAGCAGAATGATGATCGAGGCAGGAACTAGAGTGAAGAAGGCAGTGATGAAGAGGTCAGCAGATCTGAGAGGTATCTAGGAGACAGATTTGGTAGTGTTCTCAGGTGGATACAAGCGGTAAGGGGTCATTCCAGAACTTCTGGAATGGACATGAAGATAGGTAAAGGCGTCAGTTATGAGCATAACTCAATATCAAAACGAGACAAGACTAGTACGCGCACACACACATGCACGCACACACACACAAGGCATGAATAAACTCATTTACAGTTATCAATACAAAATCTCTAAATAAAAAATTAGCAAAGGTAACCCAGTAGCATAATACTAGTAGCTAACACTTCTGAAGTATTACTGTTTACCATAGGCCAAACACTGTTCTAGCATTTGTATTACCTCATTAAATTAAATTTGCTCATAACGTAATTACTTGCATTAACTTATTTATCTCCACAACCACCACATGAGAAAAGCACTATTATTATCCTCATTTCACTGACTGGTGAACTGTAGCTCAGAGAAGTGGGCTATTTTTCATCAATCAGCATAGATAACATTCCCAGACATAACAGCTCCTTTCCATGTAGGAGTCTATTTATATGAAGAGGTAATACTAATCCACGGTTTCAGGAGAGTGGTTACCTCTGCGGGAGGTATTGCCTGGGAAGAAACATGAAGGCCCTTCTTGGGCACTAGAACTGTTATTTGCTAGATCTGGGTGGTTGTTATGTGATATATGCATATGCAGTTGTAAACTTAAGACTTGCACACTTTGCTATATGTATTTTTATCTCAAAGAAAAGGTATGTGGAGAACATATAGAAGACACATATTTACCGTCTCTGTGAAGAGCTCTAAAAACCAATGAAAAGTAAATATCAATCCATTAGTGGATGAAGAATATAAACACAGAATTCACAAATAAAGAAATATAAGTAGATAATAAATGTATATAAAATATATATAAATAGTAAATAAAGAAATGCAAGTTAAATATTAATGAAATATTTTTCTCCTAACAAATTGGTCAAAATAAGAAAGGTGGATAATATTCAGTGTCAGTGATAATCTGGGGAGATAGACATCCAAATGTTGTTGTGGAAGCAGAAATTGTTACAAGTTTTCTGAGGCTAATTTGACTGCATGTTTCAAAGTCTTTTCAATTGTTTATACTTGAAAGAGCAGCGATTCTATGCCTACAAATTCATCATAAAGAATTACTTGGCCAGGTGTGGTGGCTCACACCTGTAATCCCAGCACTTTGGGCAGCCAAGGCGAGTGGATCACCTGAGGTCAGGAGTTCGAGACTAGCCTGACCAATACGGTGAAACCCCATCTCTACTAAAAAAAAAATACAAAAATTAGCCAGGTGTGGTCATGGGCACCTATAGTCTTAGCTACTCAGGAGGCTGAGGCAGGAGAATTGCTTGAACCTGGGAGGCGGAGGTTTCAGTGAGCCAAGATGGTGCCACTGCACTCCAGCCTGGGTGACAGAGTGAGATTCCATCTCAAAAAAAAAGAAAGAATTACTCCAATTACATATTTGGTTATACAGATAATCACTATAACTCTCTTGATAAAAGCAAAAATTTGAACTACCTGTGAATATGTAATTAATGAAAAAAATGTATATTCATATAACAGCACAATATGCAGCCATTAAAAGTGATAATGTTGATCAATATTTATTAGTATGAAAATATGCCCATGACATATTATTTAAATTTTTAAAATTGGAGGCCAGGCATGGTAGCTCATGCCTGTAATCCCAGCACTTCTGGAGGCTGAGGCAGGTGGATTACTTGAGGCCAGGAGTTCAAGACCAGCCTAACCAACATGGTGAAACCCTGTCTCTACAAAAAATGCAAATATTAGCTGGGCATGGTGGCACATATTTGTAATCCCAGCTTTTTGAGAGGCCGAGGCATGAGAATTGCTTGAACCTGGGAGGCAGAGGTTGCAATGAGCCGAGATCTCGCCACTGCACTCCAGCCTGGGTGACAAAGCAAAACTCCATCTCAAAAAAATTAATTAATTAATTACATTAAATTAAAAAAAATTAGGTATAACACCAAATGTAATTATTGTGTGTATAATAATATACAAATAAAATTGTGTGTGTATATATATATAGATGATACAGGAATATGTGTCTAATGTGTATATATATATGTGTAATATATATATAGTGTGTATGTCTAATGTGTATGTATATATATACATTAGATACATGTATGATACAGGAATATGTGTCTGATGTGTGTGTATATATATACACACACATCAGACACATATTCCTGTATCATACATATATACAATTAGACATATATATATATATATGTACACATACATATATATATATACACAGTCACCTATTCCTGTATCATACATATATACAATTTTATTTTTATAGCTATATTGGATGGTTGCCTGGATATGAAAGAAAATGGTAAGAGTAGTTGTTGGCTGGTAGAATTATTGGGTGGCACTTATTTATTCTCTACAATTTTTCTGTACTTCATGATTTTTAAAAATTTTACTTTAAGTTCTGAGATATATGTGCTGAACATGCAGGTTCATTAAATAGATATACATGTGCCATGGTGGTTTGCTGCACCCATCAACCTGTCATCTAGGTTTTAAGCCCCGCATGCATTAGATATTTGTCCTAATGCTATCCCTCCCCTTTCCACATACCCCCCAACAGGCCCCAGTGTGTGTGATGTTCCCCTTCCTGTGTCCATATGTTCTCACTGTTGAACTCCCACTTATAAGTGAGAACATGTGGTGTTTGGTTTTCTGTTCCTGTGTTAGTTTGCTGAGGATGATGGTTTCCAGTTTCATCCATGTCCCTGCAAGGGACATAAATTCATTCTTTTTTATGGCTGCATAGTATTCCATGGTGTATATGTGCCACATTTTCTTTATCCAGCTTATCATTCATGGGCATTTGGGCTGGTTCCAAGTCTTTGCTATCGTAAATACTGCTGCAAGAAACATAGGTGTGTAGGTGTGCATGTGTCTTTATACTAGAATGCTTTATAATCCAGCAGTCCCAGTAATAAGACTACTGGGTCAAATGGTATTTCTGGTTCTAGATCCTTGAGGAATCTCCACACTGTCTTCCACAATGATTGAACTAATTTACACTCCCACCGACAGTGTAAAAGTGTTCCTGTTTCTCCATATCCTTGCCAGCATCTGTTGTCTCCAGACTTTTTAATGATTGCCATTCTAACTGGTGTGAGATAATAATCTCATTGTGGTTTTGATTTGCATTTTTCTAATAACTAGTGATGACAAGCTTTTTTTCATATGTTTATTGGCCCCATAAATGCCTTCTTTTGAGAAGTGTCTGTTCATATCATTTGCCCACTTTTTGATGTTGTTTTTTCTTGTAAATTTGTTTAAGTTTCTTGTAGATTCTGGCTATTAGACCTTTTCAGATGAACAGATTGCTGAAATTTTCTCCCATTCTCTATGTTGCCTGTTCACTCTGATGACAGTTTTTTTTGCTGAGCAGAAGCTCTTTAGTTTAATTAGATCCCATTTGTCAATTTTGGCTTTTGTTGCAATTGCTTTTGGTATTTTAGTCACGAAGACTTTGCCCATGACTATGTCCTGAATGGTATTGCCTAGGTTTTCGTCTAGGGTTTTTTATGGTTTTAGGTTTTACATTTAAGTCTTTAATCCATCTTGAGTTAATTTTTGTATACGGAGTATGGAAGGGGTCCAGTTTCTGTTTTCTGCATATGGGCTAGCTAGTTTTCCCAGTACCATTTATTAAATAGGGAATCCTTCCCCCCATTGCTTTTGTCGGGTTTGTCAAAGGTCAGATGGTTGTAGATGTGAGGTGTTATTTCTGAGGCCTCTGTTCTGTTCTGCTGGTCTATATATCTGTTTTGGTACCAGTAACATGCTCTTTTGGTTAATGTAGCCTTGTATAGTTTGAAGTCAGGTAGCGTGATGCCTCCAGCTTCATTCTTTTTGCTCAGGATTGTCTTGGCTATATGGGCTCTTTTTTGGGTCCATATGAAATTTAAAGTAGGTTTTTCTAGTTCTGTGAAGAAAGTCAATTGTAGCTTGATGGGAATAGCATTGAATCTATAAATTACTTTGGGCAGTATGGCCATTTTTGTAATATTAATTCTTCCTATCCACGAGCAGAGCATGGAATTTTTTTCCATTTGTTTGTGTCCTCTCTAATTTCCTTGAGCAGTGGTTTGTAGTTCTCCTTAAAGAGGTCCTTCACATCTCTTGTAAGTTGTATTCCTAGGTATTTTATTCTCTTTGTAGCAATTGTGAATGGGAGTTCACTCATGATTTGGCTCTCTGTTAGTCTGTTATTGGTGTATAAAAATGCTTGTGATTTTTGCACATTGATTTTGTATCCTGAGACTTTGCTGAAGTTGCTTATCAGCTTAAGGAGTTTTTGGCCTGAGACGATGAGGTTTTCTAGATATATAATCATGTCATCTGCAAACAGATAATTTGACTTCCTCTATTCCTATTTGAATACCCTTTATTGCTTTCTCTTGTCTGATCATGAGTTTTTATATTACAAATTTTACAATAATAAATTTAATAAACATTCAAAATAAAAAAAGAAAGCACATTTATCTAGATTTCCTCGCAATTTTTGTTTTTAAGCTTCATCTACCTTGTTTTTCTTTAAATAGTAAAACAAACTTTAAAAGGCAGTAATCACCACATCTGCAGTGCAAAGGGTCTGACTTGGGATATTGATTCTCACCTGGGTGGACTAGTTTGAGAATGCCTAATATGTTCTAAACATCCTTTATGAGTTTGGAGAATTTTCCACGTTGTAACTCTTCAAAGCGGGGTCAGAACACACTGTTCCAGCCTCCCTCGTTGCTGACATCAGAGCATGAGTCTTTGTGTCCATGTGAGTCCAAGCTTGGAAGGTAATGCTACAAGGAGGCAAATATGCATGGTGTCCATCCCAGGTGAACATGACCATAGGAGCTCGGTGGCCAAGCTCCTGGCATCTACTTCTGAGCATTCTCAATGCAAGCTACAGTGTCTCTGCAGGAAGCAGAGTTGTTGCCAAGCATTGGCAGTGATGGTGTGTTCGATGGAGCAGACTGTACAGTGTGATTTGATGTTGTTTCTGGCCCCATACTTCCTAAGTGTGTTTCTCTTGCCCTCCAGGGGAACTGGTGAATTGCCTAATATTTTCAATAATTTTCTTTTGCCTAAACTAGCTACAGTGGATTCCATTATTTGCAACGAAGAATGGTGCCCAATAGAATTACCTTCAGCTCCACTTTACAGATGAAAAAATTGAGCCTTTTTTAAAAATGAAGAAACGGTCCTCAGATTACACAGCTAATAAGTAATGAGGCAAGACTTAAGTCTAAGACCTTTGAGTCAAAGTTTAGGCTCTTCCTACCATGGCATACTACTATCTGGAAGATATGTATGTATATTTTTTACAAAGATTATTAATAATTAGCCAAATAGATATGAGTATGGGATTTCCCAGATAAATTAAAAACTAAGATATTCCAATACTTACCATGAAGTGAGGTCATCAAAAAAAAAATAAATGTTACCATTTCACAAATAATTACTATGTGCCAACACTACCCATCAACCATGGGAGGGATCCCAGAGGTCATCTAACCACTCTCATTTACAGATGAGGAGCCTGCAGCCCAGAAACATGATAGAATTTTCCTGTGTCAGTAAGTAGGGTAGAGTGAGGAGAGAAAAGCAATTTGTTGACTCCATTTTTCTTTATACCAGTGGAGGGTGAAGCCATTTATTAAGCCATTTAGAAATGCCTGTATCACACAGGTTCAATGCCTAAGTGAAAATCTTATTTTAAATGTAAGAATAAATAAATATTGAATCTATGAAAATTAACCACATTTAATATATTACCAACCAGTTCCAGAGATATCCTAGACTACACCATCATCAGCCCTTCGGGGTGTGTAACTGAGAAGGCTAAAATAGCTTTTGAGAGAAACCTCATGAAAACATCCCCTGGGGAGCTGAGATCACATTTCCACCCAGCTCTGAAACATAGAATTTATTTTACCAGGTTTGATGCAAGAAAATTGTTCCTTCTGCAGAAATTGGGAAATCCCTTGTGAATTCATGGAAAAATGTAAGATTCAGTGTCTAAATGTTTTAAAATAAAAATATTTTATAATAGACATTACTATCTCCATGTTCATAGATAATATTTTTTGTTTCAATAAAATCCAAGATGTGTTTTACCCTAAGGGCCATTTCTATTGAATCTGGAGGGAGAGAAAAAAACCAATTTGTGTTATACAAGGAAAACTGAACCTTTAAATTTCTGATTCGTTTCCCCTTAAATCATCCAAACATTGCTTTTTATGGGCTATGTAATAGCAAAACAGTCTCTGAGGGGGTGTTAAAGTATTTCAAGCCTTGCTTCCCTTAAAATAAAATAACATAAAATAAATTTTAAAAGGGGGAAGCAGGCTTCGAGTGAATCTAAATGGTTTACAAAAGGTCTCATCAGGGCAATATCTAAAATATTTAAGTGAATTCTTGATTTTTTAACTTCTCCTTTTCCTGTTTAATACTGGAATCTTGCATGAAGACTGCCTTGAATATCTCCCTATCAGAATAATAAACTTGATCCCCAAAAAGACAGCACCCTGCTTTTCTCCATTAGAAATCACCTTGAGATGTTTTAGAGTGAAGAAATTGTACTGATTTAAACCATATGCTCGTTTACATCTAATTTATCAGATAACTATTGGAAAATTTTACCTAAGAGAGTCTTCTTTTTCACAACCATTGGGTGGTTCAAATTGTGGAGTGTGCAGTTCACTTAGGGCCAAATGTAGAATCACACATTAATACAATATGGACTTCTTCCCTTTTTTATCTCTATTATTGAGATGAATGTTGAATGAAATCAGGTCACTTTTGCCATAAGTTCTTTTTCTTTCTTAGTTCTTCCATGAGCCTACTTACATGAACAATAACTTAGGTAGTTTGAAAAGTAGGTTTAAGAAGGCTAAGATTGATCTAGTGTGGTGGCTCATGCCTGTAATCCCAGCACTTTGGGAGGCTGAGGTGGGCGGATTACCTGAGGTCAGGAGTTTGAGATCAGCCTGACCAACATGGAGGAACCCTGTCTCTACTAAAAATACAAAATTAGCCAGACATGGTGGCATATGCCTGTAATCCCAGCTACTCGAGAGGTTGAGGAAGGAGATTTAAACAGAGCAAAACTCTGTTTCAAAAAAAAAAAAAAAAAAGGCTAAGATTGAATGAAGCATTTTCTCAAACAATAGTTTAAGACTGCACTAGTTTGCAAAGCAGAAGAAATCCACTATACATTCTACATTTCCAGGTAATTGGTGAATTGTCCATTTGAATTTTTAGCTGGTTAAATTTTTGGCTATCTTGAATCTGAAGAAAGACTGGCAGAGATAACAACATAGTATCTTAAGCGGAAATCCAAGGAAGTCATTCAGGAATTAATCCATTCATTCCGCCATGATTTACTCAGTGACAACTATGAGCAGGCAAGATGTTTGGCACTGGAAATATAGCAGTGAACCACGGACACAGGCATTTTCAAAGAAATTAAATGACAAGAGATCTGTTTGGGAGGGCCATCGTTCGGTAACAACAAATAGTAATTCTGGGACTCATTGGTAGCATGTTTTATATTTTCAGAGAAAGGAAACATCAAAGTACAAATATTCAGTGACGTCTCTTCATTTTTAGTTTTGTGATATTTGGCCAATGTTTTGCATACCCTGAAGAGCAATTCCTACCTGAGATCCAATAACTTCACTCACTAGAGCACATATGATACCCTGGAACATTCACCATTTACCTTTAGTGTCCATCTCACCCTATTCTACTTGTTCCCATCTTTGTGTCTTTGCCTCCTACTTCACTATGAAAATTGAAGTGATTGAACTTGTATTCTCCCAACTCTTCTTTTTGCCACCTTCAAATTTATCTATGTTCTATACATTTAATGCGATTCCAATAAATAGTATATGCAATATTTAAGAAGGAACTTGTAGTTCATGCATATAAATAACATGTGAGAATACTCAGAGAAATCTTGAAAATAAAAATGAGAGATAGTTACCCTTACTAGACAATGCAATAATGTTTTGGAACTCCAATAAGTAAAAAAGTTTGATATTAGATAAAAAAGTGGAAAATCCACGGAACAGAATAAAAAGTTTAGAAATAGATTCAAATTCTATGAAGGTTTGGTTTATGACAAAGTTGACATTTCAGATTAGGTAAGGAAGGAAGGGAAGAATTCAAAACATGCTGGACAGCTGGTTGACCCTGGAAAAAATATGAAGACTATATTTATCTCATCAAAACTAAATTCCAGATGAATTAAAGATATAAATGTAAAAAAATAAAAGATTTTGAAGCAGGCATGAGGAATAAGAGGGACCATATTTACCTCCCTGTCTGAAACAACTATGAAAAAAAAAAAACACGATGATTTTAAAAAGCATTAGACAATAGGCAACAAATGACCATGATCCTTGAGAGACAGGAAACAAACTCTGTGAACCTAGTATTGCCCCAGCTCACTGCCTGGAAAGAGTTTTGAGGCCACAGCATAGGGAAGGGGAAACCAGTACAGCCCAGTGATTTCAAGAAATTGAGGGGATGGAGCTGGAGTCCAGGAAGGCCAAGGCGGCTGAAGCTCACAGGGCAGACTACCAGAGAAAAACGCTGTCCCGAGAGAGAACCTGGTGATCTTCAGAGGATCCTCTTGCAGTGTTCAACTCAGTACCACTCAGCAAATGTGTGTGAGTAAACAAGCAGATGACCCAGAGGCTGGGAAACAACCATCAGAAAGGACTAAAGAGAACAACTTCTCACAATGGACTGGAAACAGTTACTGTTCCCATTGACCAGAGTGAAACACTTCAAAGTTCACAAGGCATCATGTGAAGTACTATAAGAGTTTTGGCTCGTGAATGGGGGTGGGGGGAATATCCCTATGACATGCTTCTCTAGTCTTGCCTAACAGCTTAAAAATAAGACCAAAATGAACCAGAAAAACTCAAAAGTATTTACAAGATTACCAAAATAATAAACATCCAGCAAGGTAAAATTTGCAGTATTTGGTATGCACTAAAAAGTTACCAAGTATTCAGTGAAGCAGGAAAACGGACCCATAATGCCAGTGGTTCATTCTGATGAACAAAGTAGGAAGACTTAGTTTCATTTTTCATTGTATTTCCTTTAGTCTCTTAAAATTATATAAATATGTGAAATGTATTATATATAAGATATATTTTATGTATGCAAATGTGCATTTGTATGTACAATACACACACACTCACACACACACACACACACACACACCTGCTTCCTCCTGTCTACCTACCCCACAGATTATCTAGAAATATAGATGAAGAAAAAACACACAAGGGATGATAGCAGACATAGAGAATATAGCGAAAAGTTTGACAAGACGTTCATTGTGAGTCCCATAAGGAAAAGAGAAAGTAGAAAGAAATGACTGAGATTTTCCTGGAACTCATAAAAACACCTCCACAAGTATAAGCAGGAGCCCAGGACTGCCCTAGTGGGTTAAGGGTATACACGTGTGTGTGAGTGTGTGTATGTGTGTGCGTGCATGTGTGTGCGTATATGTATGCATGCACGCACATGCACATGCACGCACATATATACAATTTGAAAGGATCTAAATGCCATTAAAGTGGACTGTAAAATTATAGTACATTTATGTTATAGACGCTATGTAGCCATAAAATGTACTAAAGGAGTTATGTACCTTTAGTACATTTATGGCTACATAGGGTCTATAACATAATTGTACTATATGTTATACATTTATGTCAGGATATAGACCATCCTCCAAGTCTCCAAAATATACTGCTAGGAGAAAAAGCAAGGAGGAAGGCAACACATAGCGAACATCATCATTTGTATGGAAATGGAGGTGAGGAGAGTCACATTCACACACAGATATAAACACCTATTTGGTTGTTGATGAACAGAATGTTTCTGGTGTGATACACATAGAAATAAGTAACAATGGTTGCCTCTTCGGTGTTGGATAGGCTGGGTGACAGGAATGGAAGGAATACTTTGTTCCCTGTACATATTTTTGCATCTGGAACTCTGCAGGAGGTGCGACTATCACGTATGCAGATCAACCAAAAGAAAATTTAAAAGCGAACCCCAACACGATCAAAATCGCCTTCAGCTCTGGCCAGCCAAGTTCTTTTCCCTTTCACTACCTTCCCTGGCCTTTTACAGTCTGTCACTTCTTGGAAAAACTGGGAATTGAGAATTTAAAAGCATGAGGATATCTTTCCTCAGGCATCAGACCCAGGCAGGAGCTCTGTACCGGTTAGTAACAGCCTGCTTTTAAATCCACAGGGGTGGAGAATTTCGCTTATTTTTAAATTAGGTGGAATTCAGAAAAGAACTGCCAACATGATTAAATAGACTGGAGAGACCGGTTTATAAAGAAAGATGAAAAGACCCAAATGTGTGTGATTTGGCGACATGACAGCAGGCCTGGGCTGCGGTGAACACATACAAGTACTGAATTTGATGAGTTCAAACACCAGGAAAGGAGTAGAGTAGTTGATGATATAAGCAGGAGGAGAAAGAAGAAAATATGAAAAGGAAAACAAAGTGAATGGATACTCAAACAAAAGTCTTAACTGCCTGTCTGCCTCTATTTCTAGAGAAGCCTCTCCAGGGAAGCAATTGATGTCTTGTTCCTTGGATACTATCCTAGAACATCTTTACCTTCTCAGCAATTAGAAGTTCAAGCCAGCTGCCAGGCCAGGGGGTGAGAGGTCACCAGGGAGACTTTGATCTCAACTTCAGCTCCCTTTTCCCACTGCCTATCTCCTTGATCTGGCACTTTGCTGCATTTAACTGGCGACTTTGCTTCCCTGTGCATACCCAATGAGGGGCGGGCAGGCAGCCTTTGGGGGTGATGGGCATCTGTGCAAAGTACATTGATCATTCAGCCATATTTCAGATCTTACTGGGTGTCTATGATAGGTCTGGAAAAGAACATTGCAGTTCCCTGCTACTAAGTAGCAAGGAGTTTGTGGTAGCTCATGATAGTTCTACCAAAAAGGGACAAGTGAGATGGCCAGGTGTGGACACAGACCAGCTTAGCAGCAGCATTGTGCTATGCATTGGATGGTCCCATGTCCCTAATCAGCCTCTCACTGAGCCTGTCTCTGGAGAATATTAAAAAGTCACATTATTGCTATGCCATTAAAAATGAGCACCACGGGGGTGACTTTGTTTGCTTTTGCTCGTAACCTAACTGCGCACTCTCTTTGCTTGCTGTATCTAGTCCATTCCTCTCATTTCATATTCACCAATCCTTAGTCCATATTTCTTTGGGCTTGTAAATTAAGTTACCAGAGTATATGCTCAAGGGTGTGCAAATTGATGTGGGAGCATATATAAAAATCTACATTTGTGTGTACGTGTAATCATGCACAAGTCTTTGTGCGCATTTCTGGATTCGCATCTGTGTGTTGCTGTGCATATGAGAAAATGCACATGTGGGGAAAATGAACCAAAAATTAATTTAAGAAACACTCTAGTAGGGATTCCAAAACTAATACATAAGAGCGTATTTTAAAAACCATTCATGGTTTATGTTTATTTTAAATTTTCTCCATTTTTCAGACAAGGGAACTGAACTGTGGCCGTAACTTGATCCTGATGTGCTTATTACTGGCATGATCAGGTGGGGCCATTCCCCTGTGGACAGAGAGTAGGGTCTGAGGGAATATTCATTATAACTCTTAATTATCCTGGACAAGACGCAGCTTCTGGGTCAGGAGATGAAAAGTTGGCAGCTATGCCTTAGACTGTGAATAAGTAAAGAATTATTTCTCCCTGGGCCCTGGTTCTCTTGTGAAGAGGGTCTGAGGAGTCCAGACATGCCAAAGGCTTTTCCCATGTGGTGGAGAGAAGCTGAACTCTGCCATACGGAACAAGGGGAGGAGACAGGCTCATAGCTACAGTGCCATGATTAGGTTTGCCTACAGATTACAGAAACCCCAAAATAACAATGACCTAAACAAAACATCCAAGGATGCTGTGGTGGCTTCGCTAGGTAATCGGGAACTCCATCTCCTCTCTGCTCTGCCATCCTTGGCAGCTGCTTCCAGCCTCAAGACCATCTCATGTTCCGTGATAGCTGCTGTAACCTCTGTCATCACATCCTTTTCCGGCCAGTAGAAAAGACATAAAGGAAGCATTTCCCAGTCTTTTCTGTTGCATTCGCTAGAACTTAGTCTTGTGACCATATCTAGCTCTAAGAGAGGCTGGAAAAGATATCCGTATACCCTGATTCATCACCATCTTGAATAAAATCGTTTTTCTGTAACTAAAGAAGGAGAGAATAGATATTGGGGGGAAAGCGTTTTCTGCAACAGTTGGGCAAAAATGTAGCCTAGATAAAAGTCCATAAAGATATGTAGTTGCCACCTGAAGGATAATTTTGGTAGATTGCTTCCTTTTGGTGACACCCAAGGCTGGACCGAAAAAGTGATATTAGCTGCTATAACCTGTTTTTGGCTGTGCTGTGGGGTATTAAAGAAAGTGTCTGTGTCCACTCTTGAGCAAAGGAGAGAGCAGTACTCAGAGGCAAGTATGGTGTGTCTGCAGTGACCTCAGAGAGCATTGGCCTGAGTGGAACCACAGAGACCTTTCTGGAGCAACAGAGCCACTTCATGCTCATAGGAAATGGGTCTGAGTCTTCACAACTGGTGGGCGGGTCACAAGCAAGAAACATCCTAGAGACTCCCTGGGAAATACCCGCAGTAAAGAACACCTCAAAAGTGGGGCTGGGGTCTTGCCGTCCCATAGGTGAGGGTTACAAGGTCAGTAAACTGTGCTGAACCATGTATATGATCTCACTTATAACCATAGACAGGTGAGGCCAGGGGATTATTTGAGTAACAGGATATAAAGAATATATTTCAGAAGTATTTGTTTTGTAAAGAAAGAGTTGATTAAGAAAATGTAGATGCATGCATTTTAGACTAAGCTCCACTTTTTAAAAGTGAACACCAATGGGTGAGCATGGTGATTTTCAAAGCATATTTAACAGAACTTTCTAGTTTCATGAAGTGAATCAGAGTGCCTCCAAGACCAGAGAGCAAGCAATGGGCTAGACTTTGCTTCCCAAACCATGCTGATTACATCATACTATTTTTAGATTTCAACAAAACTTCTCATTTCGAAAATCATTTCTACTGGCCCCACCATTAGAAATTAATGGTGTAGGTATTAAACTTAGTAATGGTAATCACCTAATACTGTTGATCTCACTGTCTTAAACTAAGAAATACAAGAGAAATGCTATTTAAGAAAAGGAAATAGATATGCTGAATCTGCTCCTCTAAAAATTCCAGTCTACCAAGGATATGGAGAAAATAAAACATTTACACATTGTTGGTGGGCATGTAAATTAGTTCAACCCCTACGGAAAAACAGTATGGCGATTTCTCAAAGAACTAAAAATAGGACTACCGTTAAACTCAGCAATCCCACTACTGTGTATCTATCCAAAGGAAAAGAAATTGCTTTATCAAAAAGTTCCCTGCATTCATATGTTTATCACAACACCACTCACAATAGTAAAGTCATGGAATTAACCTAAGTATACATCAGTGGTTTACCGGATAAAAAAAGGGGGTACATATACACCATGGAATACGATGCAGCCATAAAAAAGAATGAAATCATGTCATTTGCAACAAAAAAGATGGAGCTGAAGGCAATTATACTCAGTGAAATAATCCAGAAATAGAAAATCGAATGTCCTCACTTATAACTGGTAGCTAGATGAAAGGTATACATGGACATAAAGACAGAAATTACACTTGAGACTCCAAAAGTGGGGACGGTAGGAGGGGACTAAGGGTTGAAAAACTGCCTATTGGGTACAATGTTCACTATTTGGGTAATGGGTTCAATAGAAACCCAAATCTCACCAGTGTGCATCCATCTAACAAACCTGCACATACATCTCCTGAATCCAAAATGTGATAAATAACAACAACAAAAATTCCAGCTTGTACCTACATGAACTGAGATATACAATACTGGTCACCGTGATTTACTTACTATCAAAGGTTCCCGACATCATCAATCAAAACATTTAGGGCAAGAAGGGATTCTACCTGAAGACAGGCTTTGAAAATTCTTATTTATCCATCTGGAAGGATGAAAGTGGTGACAGAGGGAATGGAGAGATGGGCAGAGTGTGTAGCAAAAATCCGGTTAAAGTTTACCAAGTCATATAGAAATAGTGAACTATAGACTCTTGAACCAAATCCTGGAGTAGTAGAACTTGATGAAACTCCTTCTGTTTGAAGGAAGTAGATACACCACAAATAAGAGGAAGTACCACTCTACAAAGAAGATAGTAAAATTTCTGAAACCTATTTTCCCAAGTGAGCATATGGGTTGAAAATATAAACTAGGCTCAGAAAAGATTTAGATCAGCTGGGCATGGTGGCTCATGCCTGTAATTCTAGCACTTTGGGAGGCTGAGGCAGGTGGATCACGTGAGGTAAAGAGTTCGAGACCAGCCTGACCAACATGGTGAAACCCCGTCTCTACTAAAATACAAAAAATTAGCTGGGCATGGTGGCACGCGCCTGTACTCCCAGCTACTTGGGAGGCTGAGGGAGAACGGCTTAAACCAGGGAGGCAGAGGTTGCAGTGAGCCAAGGTGGCGCCACGGCACTCCAGCCTGGGAAACCGAGCAAGACTCTGACTCACAAAAACAAAGAAAGAAGAGAAAAGATTTAGATTCAATTGTGGACCACATGAGCTCTTCAGGTCTTTGACATCAATGAATGGCTCTTGGAACCTGTAATAGGAAATTGAGACAAGCTGGAAATGTCTTGGGGTCCATCTTAAATTTTTGAGCCAGTATTTCTTAGGATAATTATTCTTCCTACACACAATCCCATAATTCTATTTTCAGATTCAGATATTTGTCTGGGAAGACCATGGACTAACAGGTATTTTGGGTGGTTTTATATAATGGATAGTATTAACATTTTTTCTACAGCTGACTTTTCCTAAAGCAATGGGATACAGCACCAATTAAAAATAGAATTTATAATACACACAATGTTATTACTGGCAATGTAAGAACATATGCCTGCTTTGCTTAATTGGCTTGATAATTTGTTTATCACAACATGGATGACCACTGTGACAACAAAGTATTTATGTCACACCATGCTAACAAAAGTACTTTAGTGATAAATAAAGACAGGTTGTTACTCCTGATTTAAAGTGAAATATCACTTAATGCTGGCTTTGCACAATAAAATAGGGCATTACAGTTACATGCTTTTAGTTTTAAATTTTTTAATTGACACATTGTAATTTTACTTATTTATGGGGTACAATCTGATATTCATATACATGTATATGTTGTATAATGATCAAACAAGGGTAGTCAGCATATCCATCACCTCATTCATTTATCATTTCTTTATGACAAGAGCATCCAAAAGCCTCTCTTCTGGCTATTTTGTAATATAACAATATCTTACTGTTAACTGTAGTCACTCTATTATACAATAAAACACCAGAATTTATTCTTCCTATGTAACTTTGTACTCATTAACCAAGTTCTCCTCATCCTTCCCTCCTCCTTCCCATTCTCCAGACTCTGGTAACCATTGTTCTACTCTCTGCTTGTACGATATCAACTTTTTTTCTTTTTAAGATTCCACGTGAGTGATATCATGCAATAATTGTCTTTCTGTGTCTATTTCACTTAAAATAATGTTAAACTAGGTTCATCCATACTATTGCAATTGACACACTCATTTCTTTTTATAGCTGAATAGTATTCCACTGTGTATACATACCACATTTTTTTATCCTTTTATTAGCATTGAACACTGAGGTTAATTATATATTTGGTTATTGTAAATAGTGCTGCAAAAATATGGACATGTAGATATCTCTTTGATATACTGATTTCATTTTATTTGGATATATACCCAGTAGTGGCATTGCTGGATCCTATGATAGTTTTACTTTTAATTTTTTGAGGCACTTCCATACTGTTTTCCACAATGGTTGTACTAATTTACATTCTCACCAATAGTGTGTAAGGGTTCCCTTTCTCCACATTCCCACCAATATGTGTCATCTCTTAGCTTTTTCATCATAGGCATTCTACCTTGAGTGACGTGACATCTCATTGTGGTTTTGATTTGCACTTCCCTGATGATTAGTCACGTTGAACATTTATACATAAGCCTGTTGGCCATCTGTATGTATTCTTTTGAGAAATTTCTGTTAAGGTCTTTTGCCATTTTTTCACTGGGTTATTTGCTTTTTTGCTGTTAAGTTTTTCATGTAGTCTGGATATTAACCCCTTGACGGATGTATGGTTTATAAATATTCTTTCATATTCTGTAGGTTGTCTTTGTTCTGTTGTTTCCTTTGCTATGAAAAGACTTTTCAGTTCGTTGTAATCCCATTTCCCCATTTTTGCTTTTGTTGCTTGTGCTTCTGAGGTCTTTATTTTAGAAATCCTTGCCCAGTCCAATGTTATGAAGCATTTTCCCTATGTTTTCTTCTAGTCATTTCATAGTTTCATGTTTAACATTTAGTTCTGTAATCCATTTTGAGGTTTTTTTTTAATATGGTGAGACGTAGGGCCCTCGTCTCATTCTTCTGCTTGTGAATATCTAATTTCCCTAGCATTGTTTATTGAAGAGCCTGTCTTTTTCCCAATATGTCTTCTAAGCACCTTTATTGAAAATTAAATAAAGTTTATGAATTTTTTTCTGGGATCCCTATTCCATTCCACTGGTTTATACGTCCATTTTTATGCCAGTACCATGTTGTTTTTGGTTACTATAGCTTTGTAGTGTATATAAATACACATACACACACACACACACACATATATATATAATACATTAATATTTCACATTAATATACTTTGTAGATAGATAGATAGATAGATGAGATGGGGTCTTGCTATGTTGCCCAGGCTGGCCTTGAACTCCTGGGCTCAAGTGATCCTCCTGCCTTGGCCTCCCAAAGTGCTGGGATTACAGGTAACAACACTTTGCCTGGCCTAGCTTTGTAATATATTTTGAAGTCAGTTAGTTTGATGCCTCCAGCTTTATTGTTTTTGCTCAGGATTGCTTTGGTTATTCAGGGTCTTCTGTGATTCCAAAAGAATTGTAGAATTTCTTTTTATTTATATAAACAATGTCATTGGCATTTGTATAGGGATTACAATAAATCTGTAGATAACTTTTGGTAGTGTTGACAATTTTAACAATATTAATTCTTTCAATCCATGAACACAAGATATCTTTCTAATTATTTGTGTGTTATTCTATTCTTTCACCAGTATCTCAAAGATTTTTCATTGCCTTGGTTAAGTTCATTCCTAGGTATCTTCTTTTTTAAAAACTATTTTAAATGAAATTGTTTTCTGGATTTCTTTTTCAGATACTTCACTATTACTGCATAGAAATGCTGCTGATTATTTTACCTTGATTTACTGAATTTATCAGTTCTAATACTTTGTTTTTGTTTTTTCCTTTTTTTGGTAGAGTCTTTAGGGTTTTCTATATATAAGACCATGTCATCTGCAAACAGGGGCAATTTGACTTCCTCCTTTCAATTTAGATGCCTTTTACTTCTTTCTGTTGTCTAATTGCTCTGGATAGGACTACGTTGTCCTTCAACATTATGTTACATAGAAGTGGTAAGAGGTGGGCATCCCTGTCTTTTTTCTGATCTTGGAGGGAGAGCTTTCAGCTCTTTCCCATTCAGTATGATGTTAGTTGTAGATGTGTCATATACGGCCTTTATCGTGATGAAGTACGTTCCTTTTATATATAATTTGTTGAGAGTTTTGATCATGAAGGAATGTTGAGTTTTGTCAAATGAATTTTCAGCATCTATAGAAATCACTATATGGGATTTGTCTTTCTTTTTGTTAATGTGATATATCACATTTTGTTCATTTGATTTACGGGTGTTCAACCACCCTTGCATCCCTGGAATGAATTCCATTTGATCGTAGTGAATGATCTTTTTCATAGGTTGCTATGCTTGATTTGCTAGTATCATTTTGAGAATTTTGCATCTATGTTCATCAGAGATATAGTATATATTGAAGTCAGTTAGTATGACTTCAGGATAGGCCTGTAGTTTTCTTTTTTTGCTGTGTCCTTGTCTGATCTGGAATCGGAGTAATGCTGCCTCATAAAATGAGTGTGGAAGTATTCCCTTCTTTTCCTCTTTAGCTTTCTGAAAAGTTTAAGGATTGGTATTAGTTCTTCTTTACATGTCTGGTAGAATTCAGCAGTGAAACTTTCAAGTCTTAGTTTTTTCTTTGATGGAAAACATTTTATTTCTGATTCAATTTCCTCACTACTTATGGGTGTGTTCACATTTCTATTTTTTATGATTTAGTCATGGTAGGTTGCATGCTTCCAGGAATTGATCCATTTCTTCTATGTTATCAAATTGTTGGTGTATGGTTGTTGTTCAAAATACTCTCTTATAATCTTTTGTATTTCTGTGGTATGAATTGTAATGTGTCCTTTTTCATCTCAGATTTTATTTATTTGAATATTTTTTTCTTAGTTTAGCTAAAGGTCTATTTTATCTTTTCAAAAAACAAATCTTCATCTTATTGATCCTTTCAATTATTATTTTTTTAGTCTCTCATTTATTTCTGCATTGAGCTTTCGTATTTCCTTCCTTCTAGCAACTTTGGGTTTAGTTTGTTTTGTTTCTTCGGTTCCCCGAGGTGCATTATTAGTTTTTTTTTTATTAGAAATCTTCCTTCTTCTTTGATATGGGCATGTATTACTATAAACGTCCTTCTTAGAACTTCTTTTGCTGTGCTCCGAAGGTTTTGCTATGATGTATTTCCATTTTCATTCATCTCAAGAAATTTTTAAATTTCCCTTTTTATTTCTTTATTAACCCATTGGTTTAGGGGCATGTTGTTTAATTTCCATGTATTTATAACATTTCTGAAGTTTTTCTTGTTATTGACCTACAGCTTTTTATTAAAACTACCTCTATTGCTGAAATTCCAGCAGGGAAAAAAATTGTTATTGTAAATCCAAGCCTCTATCTTCTACCACTTTGTTGTCTTCTGAAACAATGGGATTTGGGGACGGGATCACAGGAAGTTCCTCAAGAAGTTAACTATTGCCATACAATAGAGCTGCATGCAGTTGGGACCTCTCAGTAGGCAATATATCGTAATCAGCAGCAGCAGATGTTGATTCATGAAAGTTAAACAGTGGGATGTGACTCAGGCTGCTTCTGGAAAGACAGGAGCCTTCCTTAAGGCATGGTCTGCTCCAACACTGTGAGAAGTGGAGCTCTTGGCAGAAAAGATGAGAACTGCTTCTGAATTGAAAAGCTGTGAGTGACCTTTCAAGGTCACCTAGTTCATTCCCTTCAGGCTGAAACCCGTAGTAATGCGATGATAAGGTGACCTGTTTTACAGGCCCCGAGAGAGAGCACATACCTTCCAAAATCCCACACTCCAGCATGAAGAACCTTACCCTCCAAGAAATTCTTCTTGGGCTTAAATATAATTCCTCCTACTATGGCTAGTTTGCTTTTGTTTTTACTGTTTTCTCTTCCTGAGAGACAAATAAGCTGGTCAAGTAAGACTAAGGAACCAAAGAAGCACAACTCCACAACTTGCCCAGAATTGATGAATTCAAAACTAGAGAACATATTATGGTATCCGTTCTTGTCCCCAGATCTGAAGAACAGTGAATGCCTTTTTTGGCAAATAGAGAGCATTCAGAGGAGGCAGCTGATCTACCTGTTTGCAGATAACTAAAAATCTTTAATGCTCAAGGTATGACTCACCAGGGAATCATCTGTTAGTGCCCCCTTAACACTCCCACAATAAAAGGTTAAAAAAAAATAAAGGGAAGGAAAACAGCAATTTAAAAGTCTATAAAAGTGCCAGGTTGCACGGTCTGAGGCTAGTGCTTGAGAGTAAGGGTGAGCAGGAGGTCTCTTTCACCCAGGTAATGACTGTATGAGCCCCATAAGGAGATGGTTAAATCAAACACTGAGATGACTGCTCTTAAAAAAGGAAAAATATGTCAATCACACTTTGCCTTTGACACAAGGAAATTCCTTGAAACTGAGAATGGAGAGTGGAAGGGAGGGAGAATGTCTCCTGATGTGGGTGGCCAGGAAATCAGGGGCCAGAAAAGCATGAGAGGAGAGAGGAAGAAAGAGACTGAGAGGGGAAAAAAACACAAGGTTGAATTCTAATCAAAATGCTATGAGGCGTTCACACCAGGCCTTGAGAGAATATTAACAAGGTTACCCAAGGGGGGGCCTTTTGCCCCAGGAATTATTAGTGAATATGGAATTATATTTGCACAAACACTACCAGATGCAAGGGGCTAAATGTCCTGCAGATGTGGAAGGAGCCAGTGTACGTTCCAATAGGCGGCAGCTTTATTTGTTTTACCCTTCGTCCAAGAGTCTGGGCAGCACATTTCTGAGGGGTTGCATTTCTAGGATGACCACCACACTACTAGGCCCTTATTTCCCAGTTGCTGCTTGGCTTGCACCAGCCTCAAAAGTATCTCTGCCCAGGACAATGTGGAGTGGCCCTGAGTTAGGTCTGACAAGCTTACCGGCTGACCTCTACCATTTTTTTCGGGGGGAAGGAGATAATAGCACTCCTACAAGAGATTTTCTGAGAGATGAAAGAGTTCAGAGCCAGGTAAATCACAACAATTTCAAAGAGGAGTTTTGAACTCAAAATTAACCAGTCAGTGTTGGGAAAATATACAGCAAAGCAAAAATGGTACAAAGGGTCTCCTTATACAAACTTTTAGAGCCTCACAACTCAATTTAATTTAGATTCACCACTGCTGAAGGAGGCATATCTCATCTCTGTGGTTGGATAAGATGCCTTTTTTCAGGGGGTCTCCTGAATGCATGACCCCAAATCACCACCACCATCTTGCTCATGATGAACGATTGCCAGTCTGGAGAGAAAGAATTGTTCAGCAGACTGATACGACAGGTGGAGACAGTTGATCCTGAAGCTAATGCCATCAGCCCCTCCCAAGGTCCTCATAGGGCCTCTATCAATAAGTAGGCATGGCTCTATGTTTTCATAAGGTTTACAAAATTAAAGTATATAACACCAATTAGTTAATACTGCCCTGACTTCCCCTCTGTCACGTTTCTGTTTGTGAGGGGTGGCATCAGAGTTGGGTTGAAGGTATACTTAACTTGAGTGGAATGAAAGGTACTATATAGTTTGTATCACTTCTTTGTAGAGTTGACTGCTAACCACCTGGTTGTATCAATGGATTCCATAAACACTCTCATCATCGTCTGCTCACCACTGAGCTTGGTGAAGGACATCATGTTGGGATGATCAGCATGCTGTGATGCTGATTCTCTGATGCATTCTGATGTTACCTGAATACATCCTACAGTGGCCATCCCTGAAATTAGGATTATAGAGGAGTAGAAACGAGATTTGAAATGTACATAGCTGGAAGCTAGTCATGGAAGTGTTATCTAAATCTTACATGTAAAATCTTGATAAAAGTTTTCCCAAATTTGACAAAAATTGTAAAATTTTGCTTGGCATTTCAAGCAACAAAATGTGCTGTTAAAAAAAATTTCCCTAAACTATCAACAATAAAAAATTTGAATAAACTATACTAAAGGAAAGTTGAACTATGTTTTCATGTACTCTATACAACACGGTATTACAAAATCATCATATAAAGAAGCAATCAGAATATGTACAACTATATGTGTATATATATTATAATTTTATATATATTCTACATAATAGACTATATTACATATTTATACATCTAATTATATATTATTATATACAATAGAATTATATTGTATGTAATATATAATATAATACATTATACATAATTAGATATAAGTAATATAATAATGCATAATATATGCATATGTATTATACATTACATACATAATAGAAATATTTCTGGTAGTTAATAAATAAAAGCAGCATGTTGTTTTCCTGGATTTTGTGATTTTTGTATTATTTTTTAGCGTTCTTTTGGAATTAGTAATTTATTATTACCTATTTATTTGTTTTATTTATTTATTTTGAGATGAAGTTTCCCTCTTATTTCCCAGGCTGGAGTGCAATGCCATGATCTTTGCTCACTGTTCACCACAACCTTCGCCTCTCGGGTTCAGGTGATTCTCCTGCCTAAGCCTCCCCAAGTAGCTGGGATTACAGGTGCCCACCACCAAACCCAGCTAATTTTTTGTATTTTTAATAGAGACGGGGTTTCACTGTGTTTGCCAGGCTGGTCTTGAACTTCTGATCTCAGGTGATCCACCTGCCTCAGCCTCCCAAAGTGCTGGGATTACAGCTGTGAGCCACTGAGTCTGGCTGATTTGAGTTCTTACTACAAAATATGTTCACTTTACTACCTGATTTTATATCCAGAGTTGTGTATTTTTTTCTTTAAGAAGTCCTCAAATACTGTATAAGCTTTAAACCCTATATAACCTGGATTTGCCCTTGGTGCCATGTACCTTCTAAGCATTTTTCAGACTTAAAAATTTCACTCCTTAGCTTACAAGGTAGGCCTTGTTTGTACTATTTTACAAATAAGAAGCTGTGCCTTTTAGTCATATAGCTTCTAAATGGATTTGAATGAAATGTCTGAATTATGCTAAAGGAAGAGAGTTAGCTCTAGCCCTGATTGTACTCCCTGCCCCTATACCTCCATGCTATTCCAAATTTGAACTTCCTCTGCTTTACCCAGTCTGATTCAAATGGCTTCCACTAACACCATTCTCTCTGCTGTTCTACCCATCTGCCCCCTGAAATACCTCATTATGAACTGATCTGAAAGATCTCACTGTCAGAATACTTCTCTTCATTTATTTTCCATTATTCTGAAATATGCCCTTGTGGACCCCTCTGGCAATTTCTCTTTCTTGTGATATTTACCAAATTTTATGTAGTGTTTACACTTAATAGAAAGAACCAGGAAAATCATTTCAAAGTATCTTGTCTGAAGGATCTTTGAAATATTTTTTTAAATTGAAATTCATAACACACCCCCTCTAGGAAGCCCACCAGATTAATTCCAGGTGGCAAGTCCCCATGCCATCCTCTTCCTTTGTAACTGATTACTAGCTATTCACAGCCACACTGGATGTATTTGCTTATATGGTATTCTTTTTCTTATTGGAAAACTCAAGAGCAGCAATGCTTTAAAATCTTTACTACTTAAAGGCATGTTTGGATTCCAAATTCTGCTGAGTGGGAACTCAGCAGAATTTTCAGACTATATAATGTAAGGAGGTGAGGTCTGATTTTTTCTTCAGCACACCTCAGTATCTATCATGTTGCTTTCAAAATGAAAACTAAGCAAGTCCATTCAATGCAAAAACAGAAAACCTCACTTCTGTGGTGGAACAAAAACTCATCAGACTCCTGGCCTTGTTCCCCTGAATTCTAACATATCGCTTTAGCTCTTTCAGTGTGTAATCCCCATAAACAACATGGCTTCTATTTTTCTATCTGTGAATTAAGAATTGTGTTATTTCTTTCCCATTTACTTTACAAAAGTCTCATGGGAACAAGAGTTAAATGATTAACGACTGAAAGCTTTTGCACAAACACAAAATGCTGAATATAAATAATCCCTCATTGCCATAGTGATAGGCACCAATGACCTGATGCTAAATCTAGACTGCGACTGAAGGCAATTCAGATCAACTATGGGCCCCGTCTATGCATCCAGGCTGCTTTTGTCCTTATGTGGACAATCTGGGCTCCCGTACCTTGACGTCCTTCACTGATAGGCCCCCTGCTCATGGCCCTCCCTGCTCAGACCCAACCGCCTAGTAAGATGAAATCCGGCTTACTGGTTGTAGGGAAGCAACATGTAGGACACTGTAACATGTGCAATATAATTTTATTCTTTTTCAGCTTATACCACAATATTATTTAGAAAATTATTTGAGAATAAAGCTCAATATTTCATCTGGTTTAGGCCCTTGTATAACTCTGCAAAGGGTCTCCATGTCAAACTGAACATAATCTATTTCTGGTCTTCAGGTATAAAACAGCCATGGGAAATCACCCTGGATTTGAAATTGATCCCTGAGTAAATTCAGAAAACTCAAGATGCATAATTCCTCTACCAACCATGATGCCTCTAGTACTATCTTGTCCGAAAACAACTTTCTTTTGATTCTTTCCTCTAAGATAATGAAAGACTAAATGAGGGAGCTCGTCAGAGAAAATAATCACTAAGCTTTGCTACATTTCATGGTAACAGAGGACAAAGCAATACAACGTGCTCGGGTTTTGGAATCAGACAGACCTGGGTTTGGAATCCCAATAGTACCAGTTACTAGTTGTAGAATTTTGAGCGTGTTATTTAACTTTCCTGAATCCATTTCCTCATCTATAAAAAAGGACTAAAATTTTACAGGTAGAGAAATAAAAGCAATGGTTGCTGCTATGACATACTGAAAGAGCTAAAGCCATACATTAAAATTTGGGGGAATCAGGCCAGGAGTTTGATGAGTTTTTGTTCCGTCGCAGAAGCGATAGTGATGATTGAATTAGATACTGCATACAGTGTCTGGCAGACTGCCTAAGTTATAGCACACAATCAATACATAATAGCTCTGTTAATCATAATAATGAAAATAATATGTTCCTGGTCTACCAATAAGTCTATTATTATAGCAAAACAAAACATAGTTTTTGAGTATATATATGCTGGGCACTCTGGGAAAGCGAAATACAATGACTTAAATAAAATGAAACCTTCTTTCAAAGATCTGACTGAGGCATTTGAACAGGAACAACTGTATCCTGAATAGGAGCTGGGTAAAATAAGGCTGAGACTTACTGGGCTGCATTCCCAGGAGGTTAGATATTTTAAGTCACAGGATGAAACAGGAAGTCAGCACAAGGTACGGGTCATAAAGACCTTGCTGATAAAACAGGTTGTGGTAAAGAAGCCAGCCAAAACCCACCAAAACCAAGTTGGCGATGAACGTAGCCTCTGGTGGTCCCCACTGCTCATTATATGCTAATTATAATGTATTAGTAAGCTGAAAGACACTCCTACCAGTGCCGTGACAGTTTAAAAACGCCATGGCAACATCAGGAAGTTACCCTATATGGTCTAAAAAGGGGAGGAACTTTCAGTTCAGGTAATTGCCTACCCCTTTCCTGGAAAATTCATGAATAATCCACCCCTTGTTTAGCATATAATCAGGAAATGATCATAAAAATGGACAGCCAGCAGCCCTCGGGTCTGTTCTGCCTATGAAGTAGCCATTCTTCATCCCTTCACTTTTTTAATAAGGTGTTTTATTTCTATGGAATCACCTTGAACTCTTTCAGCGCAAGATTCAAGAACCCTTTCTTCGGGTCTGGATCAGGACCCTTTTCTGGTAACACAACCATCTAGTTTCACTTTTTAAAATGTTATTAAAGATCTGTCTTTATGTATTCTCTGACTTTACCTAAAGTATATACCAATCGTACATTTCAATTGCACAGGTTATTTAATTGTACAGGCCATAGCTGCTATACCACAATATATGCATTCTTCAAAATTACTGCCTACCATAAAATTTCGTGTTAAAATAAAAGAGAATGAGGATAAACATACTCAACTTTGTAACCAGAGCACTAACAAAAATGGTAGTTATTACCTGGGAGGTAACTTGAAAGTTATTCAAGTCCAGGAAAGCAGATTAGTTGCACTTGTCTCTGAGGATATTTTTAAATGCATAAAAACAACCATGTGGTCCGCTGGATGCAGTGGCTCATGCCTACACTTGCAGCAATTTGAGAGACAGGAGGATCACTTGAGGCACGGAGTTTGAGATGGGCCTGGACAACACAGCCAGACTCTGTCTCTATAAAAAAATTTAAAACAATTAGCTAGGCATGATGGTGCAGGCCTATAGTCCCAGCTACTCAGGAGGATGAAGCAAGAAGATTACCTGAGCCCAGGAGGTTGAGGCTGCAGTGAGCCATGATCGTGCCATTGCACACAGTCTGGGGGTCAGAGTGAGATCCTGTTTCTAAAACAACAATAGCAACAAACAATAGCGTGGGACTTATGCTTCTGACCAAGAGAGAGTAACAGAAATTAGGTTCACCTTCTTGTGTAAAACAGCTAAAGAAACCTGGACATCCTAAGCTAATTAACGCAAGAACTGAAAACCAATTACCAGCATATTCTTACTTATAAGAGGAGCTTACATGTTGGGTACTCGTGTATGTAAAGATGGTAGGAATAGACACGAGCGACTACTAGCTGGGGAAGGGAGGGAGCAGGAGAAGGGTTGAAAAACTGTTAGGTTCTTACTAAGCTCAGTGCTGGATGGCAGGATCTTCAGTACCCCAGACCTTGGCATCACACAATTTATACCCAGATAACAAACCTGCACAGGGACCCACTGAATCTAAAACAAAAGTTGAAAAAAAAACCCTCGTCAAAATATCTGAACAAAACCTGGACAAATATTTAAAATTACAGCTCTCCAAGATAATGGAGATAAACAATAAAGGACAGGGATCTCTGAGTGATGAAAACAAATGAGGCAAACTTTAGGATTTCCCAGTTTACTCTTTTAAAAAGAGTTTCCAGGCCATGACACAGAGAGGGTAACACAGGTAGAACCCAGTGGTCTTCCTGAGGTGAGGGGATGGAGCTGGGAGTCCAGGTAAGCCAATATGGCTAGAGTTCTCAGAGCAGAGAACCAAAGAGACTGGAGGGTAAGCGTCTGTGTTTTACAGAGGGTCCCCTTCAAAGTTTCCGTTGAGAACTGGTGAAGCATGTGAGAGAAAACTCCCTGAGACCAGGTAAAGGATAAGAGCAAAGTACCTCAGTTCTCATACAAGGCTAGGAACAGTAGCTATTTCCATCATCCAGGGTGAAAAACCTCATCATTCATGGGGCTGAAGGTTTTTGGCTCAGTAGTGAGAAAAAAATTAACCCTAGGGTAAATGTTGCTCTGATCCTGCTAAACAAACCCTAAAAGCATGACCCAAAAGTATCCAATTATTTCCCAATAAGCCTGACCACATTCCAGAACAAAGTGCAAGAATATTTTTAATAAAACAAAAATATACAGCATCTCTCAAGATAAAAATCACAATGTTGTGCATTAAAAAAACAATGACCAGGCATACAAAGAATTGGAAAATAAAACTGATAGTGAGGAGAAAAAATTAAATTTATCAAAAATACTCTTAAAATGACACAGATTATGGCATTAATACATAAGGGTAACACAGTTACAATAACAGTATCCCATATGTTCAAAAGTTTAGAGAAATATTTAACAAATTAAGTAAAGATATATAAGATGTTTTTAAAAATGAACTTCCACAGATGAAAACTAAAATGTATGAAATGAAAAACACACTGGATGGGATAAACGTCAGATTAGACATCACAGAAGGAAAGATAAATGAACTTGGAGACACAGCAATAGAAACTATCCAAAACAAAGCACAGAAGTTTAAAAAAAAAGACCAAGAAAAAAAATAAGCAAAGCATCATCGAACCATGGGATAACTTCAAGCAGTCAAATATGTGTGTAATGTATAATAGGAGTTGCTAAAGGAAAGAAGGCAAGGAGGGAGTTGCAAAATACTTAAAGAAATCATAGCTGAAATATTTCCAAGTCTAAAAAAACCTAAAAACTCACAAATCCAAAAACTCAATAGATTCTAAGCACAAGAAACATAAAGAAGACATGAGAACATGGGGGCACACCATAATCAAATTGTTTAAACCTAGTGATAAAAGGAAAATCTTAGAAGAGACTTGAGAAAAATAACACTTCACATAAAGAGAAACAATAAGAAAGATGAGTTAGATTTCCTGTCAGACACTATGCAAGCAAGAAAATAGTGTAGCAATATCTTTAAAGCACTCAAAGAAAGGCTGGCATTGGCTGGGTGCAGTGGCTGACACCTGTAATCCCAGCACTTCGGGAGGCTGAGGCTGGTGGATCACCTGAGGTCAGGAGTCCAGGCCAGCCTACCCAACATGGTGAAACTCCTTCTCTACTAAAAATACAAAAATTAGCCAGGCATGGTGGCACATGCCTGTAATCCCAGCTACTTGGAAGGCTGAGGCAGGAGAATCACTTGAACCTAGGAGGCAGAGGTTGCAGTGAGCCGAGATCACGTCATTCCACTCCAGCCTGACAATAAGAGTGAAGCTACGTCTGAAAAAAAAAAAGAAAGGCCGGCATTATCCTGATAACAAAGCTAGACAAGGAGAGAAAAATTACAGGCCAATATTCCAGATGAACAAGCATGCTAAAATCCTCAACAAAATAATAACAAACAAAATTCAATAGCACATTAAGAGGATCATTCACTACAACCAAGTGAGATTTATCCCTGGGATGCAAGGATAGTTCAACTGGGATGCAAGGATAGTTCAACATATGTAAGTCAATAAATGTAATATACAACATTAACAGAATAAAAGACAAACCCATATGATAATCTCAATAGATGCAGAAAAGATACTGAACAAAATTCAACATCCTTTCATAATAAAGACTTTCCACAAATTATTTATGAAAGGAATGTACCTCAATATAATAAAGGTCACATATGACAGGCCCATAGCTAACATTATATTGATGAAAATTTTTTGTGCAGTGGCTCACACCTGTAATCCCAGCACTCTCGGAGGCAGAGGCAGGTGGATTACTTGAGGTCAGGAGTTTGAGACCAGCCTGGCCAACATGTTGAAACTCCATCTCTACCAAAAAGTACAAAAATTATCAGAGCATGGAGTCCCAGCTGCTTGGGAGCCTGAGGTGGAAGGACTGCTTGAATCCAGGAGGCAGAGGTTGCAATGAGCTAAGATCGCAATGCGGCACTCCAGCCTGAGTGACAAAGTGACACTCTATCTCAAAAAAAAAAAAATAAAAAACAAAAAAAAAACAGAAAAGAAAAAGAAAAAAAAGACAATACAAAGATGCTCACCACTCTTGTTCAACATAGTACTGGAAGTCCTAGGCAAAACAATTAGTTAAGAGAAACACATGAAAGGCACACAAAGTCCCCAAACTATAAAACTATTATAATAGGAGAAAACAGGGGAAATGCTCTAGGACATTGGTGTAGGCAAAGATTTTATGGGGAAGACTTCAAAAGCATAGGCCACTAAACCAAATAGGACTATATCAAACTAAAGAGCTTCTGCACAGAAAAGGAAATAATTTAGCAGAGAGAAGAGACAACATATAGAATGAGAAAAAAAATTTGCAAACTGTTTATCTAAGAAGGGATTAATATCCATAATATATAAGAAACTGAAACAACTTAAAAGAAAAAAAAATCACATTAAAAAGTGGATAAAGGATCTGAATAGACATTTGAAGACATACAAATGGCCAACACAATATAAATTCTCAACACCAGTAATCATCACAGAAATGCAATCAAAACCAGAATGAGATATCAATAGTTAAAATGGCTATTACAAAAAAGGTTTAAAAATAACAAATATTGGCAAAGATGTGAAGAAAATGGAACTTTTATACACTCTTGGTGGAAAGTAAATTTGTAGAGTCATTATGAAAAACAGTATGGAGGTTTTGCAAAACAATAAAAATACAACTATCATACGATCCAGCAATCCCACTGAATATTTATTCAAATGAAGGGAAATCAGTATATTGAAGAGATATCTTTTTGTTCATGTTTATTGTTATTACAATAGCAAAGATATGGAATCAACCTCAATGTCCATAAATGAATGAATGGATTTTAAAAATGTGATCTGTATACACAGTGGAATACTATTCAGCCATAAAAAAGAATGACATCTTGTCATTTGTGGCAACATGGATAATCCTAAATAATATCATATTAAGCAAAATAAGTCAAGCATAATAAGGTAAACACCACATTTCTTACTCGTATGTGGGAGCTAAAAAAAAAATTGAGTTCACAGAAGTAGAGAGGAAAATTGTAGTTATTAGAGACTGGGTAGGGCATGGGGGAGGGGAGGATAAAGAGGTTGGTTAATGAATACTAAATTACAGCTAGGATAGGAGGAATAAGTCCTAGTGTTATATAGTATTGTAGAGTGATTAGAGTTATTAATTTATGGTGTATTTTCAAAAAGCTAGAAGAAAGGATTTTGAAGGTTTCTAACAAAGAAATGATACAAGTTTGAGGTGATGGATATGCTAATTACTCTGATTTGATCATTATATACGTGTATCAAAATATCACTCTGTATCCCATAAATATCTACAATTATTACCCGTCAACCAAAAATAAAAGAAAAGGAAAATAAAAGACATAAATATTTTCTTATTAAAAAAAAGGCACTCAAATTGGAAAGGAAGCTAAATTGTCTCTGTCTGCAGATGACATGAAAACTCTAAAATGTTGGCACTAATAAACAATTTCAGTAAAGTCACAGGATACAAAATCAATAACAATAAAAAAATCCACAGCATTTCCATGTTCTAACGATGAACTATCTGAAAAAGATATCAAGCAAACAATCCCAACTACAATAGTTACAAAAAAATTGTGTAGGAATAGCATTGATGAAAAAGACTGAAGAAGGCACAAACATTTTGTGTTTATGGATTAGAAGAATTAATATTGTTAAAATGTCCATGATACCCAAAGTGATCCACAGAATGAATGCAATCCTTGTCAAAATTCCAATGACATTTTTCACAGAAATATAAAAACAATTCTAAAATTTGTTTGGAACCCTAAAAGACCATGAATAGCCAAAACCATCCTGATCAAAAAGAACAAAGCTTCGGGTATCACATTACCTGATTTCAAAATCTACTACAAATCTATAGTAATCAAAACAGGATGGTACTGACATAGTAACAGACATATAGACCAATAGAATAGAATAGAGAGCTCAGAAATAAATCCATACATTTACGGCCACTTAATTTTCAATAAAGACACTAAGAACAAACAATGCAGATAGGACAGTCTCTTCAATAAATACTGCGGGGACAACTGGCTATCTACTGATGAAGAATTACGTTAGACCTTCATACATCTGAAAAATGGTTAATATCTGAAGTATATAAGGAACTCAAATAACTTTAAAAGGAAAACAAATAATTGGATTGAAAAATGGCAAAAAGTTAATGATCATGCCTTTGAAGAAAACAACAAAAATAAATAGAAAGAAAAAATGGGCAAAAGACCTAAATGGATATTTCTTAAAAGAAGATATATCTTAAAAGAAATAGATATTTCTTAAAAGAAGGCAAACAGGTATATGAAAAAATGCTCAACATCACTAATCATTAGGGAAATGCAAATTAAAACCACAATGAGCTATCATGTCACACTTGTCAGAATAGCCATTATTAAAAAGATAAAAGATAAGTGTTGGTGAGAATGTGGAGAAAACAGAACCCTTGTATACTCCTGGTGGAGATGTAAATTATTGCAGCCACTATAAAAAACTGTATAAAGATTCTTCAAAAAACTAAAAATAGAATTACCATATGATCCAGCAATCCCACTTCTGGGTATTAACCCAAAACGTTTGAAGTCTGTATGTCAAAAAGATGTCTGCACTCCCATGTTCATTGCAGCATTATTCAGTTGGCAGTTACGGAACCAATTTAAGTGTCCACTGATAGCTTAATGGATAGAGAAAATGTAGTATACATACACAATAGAATACTAAAAGGAAATGCTGGCCAGACACAGTGGCTCACCCCTATAATCCCAGCATTTTGGGAAGCTGAGAGGGGAGGATCACTTGAGCCCAGGAGTCTGAGACCAGCCTGGTAAACAGTGGGACCCTCAGCTCTACAAAAGATAAAAAAATTGGCCAGGGGTGGTGGCAACCATCTGTAGTCCCAGCTACTCAGGAGGCTGAGGCAGGAGGACTATTGAGCTTGGAAGGCCGAGGCCGCAGGGAGCTCTGATCATGCCACTGTACTCCAGCCAGGGCAAAGGAACAAGAAGACCCTGTTTCAAAAAAAAAAAAAAAAAATTGAAACCAAATACAAAGAAATTTTGTCATCTGCCACAACATGGATGGAATTGGAGAACACTCTGCTAAGTGAAATAAGCCAGGCATACAAAGCCAAATGCTGTATATTCTCATTTATTTGTGGAATCTAAAGCAACCAAACTTACAGAAGCAGAGAGTAGAATGATGGTTACCAGAGGCTAGGGATTTGGGTGAATGGGGAGATGACTGTTAAAAGGTACCAAGCATTAGTGGAGCAGATAATTGGATTAAAAATGTTTTTGTTTTTTAAGAAAACCTAGGAAAAAAGCTCCATGACATTGGCCTTGGCAGTGATATTTTTTAATATGACCGAAATCAGTTCTCAGCCTTTTGGCTAAGATCAATTGTGGGTATGTCCCCCAAATCACAAGCATTAAAAGCAAAATTAGACAAATGGGATTATGTCAAACTACAAAACTTCTGCATAACTACAAAAACAATGAACAGAGTAGAGACAATCTGCAGAATGAGAAAATATATTTGCAAACCAAACATCTGACAAGGGGTTAATATCCAAAATATATAAGGAATTGAAACAACTCAATAGTAAGAAAGCAAATAAACTAATTAAAAACTGGTCAGAGGACTTGAATCGAATTTCTGAAGTGAAGACATACAAATGGCTAGTAGGTATATGAAAAAAATGTTCAACATCACAAATCATCAGGGAAATGCAAATTAAGACCACAATGAGATATCACTTCATGCCTGTTAGAATGACTATTATCAAAGCACAAAAGATAAGACGTGTTAGCAAGGATGTGCAGAAAATGGAACCCTTATTCACTGTTGGTAGGAATGTAAATTGGTACAGTCCTTATGAAAAACAGTATGAAGGTCCCTCACAAAATTAAAAACAGAACTACCACATGAGCCAGCAATCTTACCATTGAGTATATATCCAAAGGATATGAAATCACAATGTTGAAGAGATATCTGCACTCGCGTGTTCACTGCAGCATTATTTACAATAACCAAGTATGGAACCAACCTAATTGTCAATCAACAGATGAATGGATTAAAAAAAAAAATGAAGTACATATCCACAATGGAATAGTATATACCCTTTAAAAAGAAGGAAATCCTGTCATTCACTACAACGTAGATGAACCCAGAGGATATTATGTTAAGTGAAATAAGCCAGACACGTACCACATGATCTCACTCATATATGCAATCTAAAAAAGTTGAGCTTGGCTGGGCGGAGTGGCTCATGCCTGTAATCCCAGCACTTTGGGAGGCTGCAGCAGGTGGATCACTTGAGGTCAGGAGTTTGAGACCAGCCTGGCCAACATGGTGAAAACTCACCTCTACTAAAATACAAAAATTTCAATTTTTAAAATAAAAAAAATTAATTTCTAATTGCTGCTATTGTATAGAAATAAAATTAAATTTGTCAGTAACATCAAAAAGTATGAAATAGAGAGAAACTTGACAATAGCTGTTTAATATTTGTTTACTACAAAGTATAAAATATTGCTGAGAAAAATTAAAGATCTAAGTAAATGAAGTGATACTTTGCATTAATGAATGGGAAGATTATGTTTTGCATTAATGAATGGGAAGATTATATTTTGTTAAGATGTCAACAGTACTCCAGATTGACCTATGGATTCAATGCATACCCAATAAAAATCTACATAGGCATTTCTTGGAGAAATTGGCAGGGTGATTCTAAAATTTATATGAAAATGGAAAGGCATTAGAATACTCAACACACTCTGAAAAAGTAGAACAAACTTGGAGAACTTATACTACCTGGCTTCAAGACATATTTTAAAGTTATAACAATCAAGACACTGTGGTATTGGTGTCAGAAAGATAAAGAGATCTGTGGAACAGAATAGAGAGTCAACTGATTTTTAATAAAGGAACAAAGGCAATTAAATATAGTTTTCCAATAAATGGTTCTGGAACAATTGTATATTCATAGGCAAAAAAAGTGAACTTCAATCCATAACTAACACCATATAACAAAAAATAACTCAATTTGGATTATACGCCTAACTGTAAAACCTACAATTACAAAACTTTAGGAAATGTTTGTTTGCTGAGTCATTTAAGTTACAGATATGACATTTCAACCCTAAGTACCTCAGCATGTATCTGAAAAGTTAAGTGATTATTGTATTTATTTATTATGTTATTGTTATATCCAATAAAGTTAAACTGATACCATAACATTACCTAATATACAGTTTATATTCTAATTTCCTTAACTGACCCAGTAATATTCTTTTCTTGCTATTTATTTTAACCCAGGATCAAATCCAGGATTATGGATGAATTTAGTTTTCATGTTTCTTTATCTCTTATAATATAGAACAATCCCCTCCTTCCAACCTTTACTCATTTTATGACATTGACATTTTTTAAAAGCCCACATCATAGTCTTAAAGGATGCTCAACAATCTGGATTTGTCTGATTGGTTATTGCTGTTTGGATGCAAGTTAAACAGTTCAGCAAGTATACTACATAAGTGATGTCGTACACTTCCCATTACATCCCAGCTGATACATCTAACATCAATTTGTTCCATTGGTAATGCTAAGTGTTAATTATTTAATTAGATGGCATCTGCTGAACGTCTCCATTTGGAAGATACCTTTTCTATTTGTAATTGATAGCAATCTGTGATGTAACACTTGGAGATGTATGAATAAGACTCTGCTCTCTATTAGCAATTTATCATTATTTTTAGCTGAATGTTATTTCGTAAATGTTGCAAAATGGTGAATCTGTAAATTTATCACCCTTCTATATATTAGTTTGTATTCTTTTGCAAAGAAGAATTTTCCTCCCTCCTCCTGCCTTTTCTTTCTTTCTTTTTTTTTTTTTATTTGAGATGGAGTCTTGCTCTGTTGCCGGTCACCAGGCTGGAGTGCAATGGCGTGATCTGGGCTCACTGCAACCTCCGCCTCCAGGGTTCAAGCGATTCTCCTGCCTCAGTCTCCTGAGTAGCTGGGACTACAGGCACGCACCACCATGCCCAGTTAATTTTTGTATTTTTAGTAGAGACGGGGTTTCTCCATGTTGACCAGGATGGTCTCAATTTCTTGACTTCGTGATCCTCCCGCCTCAGCCTCCCAAAGTGCTGGGATTACAGGCATGAGCCACTGCGCCCGGCCTGCCTTTTCTTTATTATCACTGTAGGCATGGATTTTAAAAAAATGCAATGCCTTATGTCCAATTATATTATTGTTATATGTAATAAGTAATTATATATTATATTCTTTGAGATTCCCAAACTGTCTCAAATGAGGCCACTGGGAGCCCCATTAAGCCTGTTTCTGTGTTCTTTAGATGTTTTTTTTTTTTTCTGGAGACAGAGTCTGGCTCTGTCACTCTGGCTGCAGTGCAGTGGTGTGATCTTGGCTCTCTGCAGCCTCCAGCTCTCGGGCTCAAGCCATCTTCCCACCTCAGCTTCCCCAGTAGTTAGGACTACAGGCACACACTACCATGCCTGGCTAATTTTTTTTATTTTTTTGTAGAGATGGGGTCTTGCCATGTTGTTCAGGCTGGTCTTGAACTCCTGGACTCAACTGATCTGCCCACCTCAGCCTCACAAAGTGCTGGGATTACAGGCGTGAGCCACTGCATCCCACCTAGAAATGTCTTTTCCAGTCTTTGAGCAGTCCCTTGATGTCTGGCACTATATATTACAGAGTTGTTTTGTGGTTTCCTTTCTCCAAACTTAGAATTAGCCATTTGCCCAAAAGTCCTATTCTCTTTAGTGAAGAATGATATCTGGAAAAGATCTAATTTCCAGGTGTACTTACTACTACTGGTACACAGCTCATCATGGTATCCTCCAGTTGCAGAGTTCCTCCTAACTTTTCCCCATCATATTTAAATCTCTCTTTAATAGGGAAAAACTAAGTTCCCAACTATCTACACACAATTTTTTCTCTATCCTGCAATACAAATAAAATAATTTCAGTACTCTAATACCACTTCTAATAACAAATCTACTATTTCAGATTTCATCGCAGATCTTTTAGTTCATAGACTTAGCCCAGATTACTGGGCTAAGTAATGCTTCATTACTTAACCCAGATTATTTCCAAAAGCTACATTCATTCTTTTTACCTGCATCGTTATGTTATCCACTTGACAAGTGGTTAGTTTCTTTTTTTTTTCTGAATGTATTCAACTGTAAGGTTTGCTTCTTTCAACTTTTCAATTTATTTTTGAAATTGTAAAATATTCATATGACTCAAAAATTCAAACTGTATAAAAAGATATACTCAGGGATATCACACTCCCCTCCCTGTCTTATCTAGCTCATTACCCCCACCTCCCAGCCACCTCAGGTCACCATTTGCATTTTTGGTTTATTCTTCCTGTGTTTACATTTTACAAAAATATGCAAATACATATACATATTTTTACGTCTCCTTCTTCCTGACATAGATAAAAACTTACTACATATACTGTGTGGCACCTTGCTTTTTTCCACTTAAGAGTATATCCAGGAGATTGTTTCATATTGAGACACAGAGGCTTTCCACAGTATTTCTTTTTTTTCCTGTGACAGGGTCTAACTTTGTTACCCAGGCTGGAATACAGTGGTGCCATCTCAGTTCACTGCAGTCTCAACCTCCATAGTTCAAGCCATCCTCCTGCCTCAGCCCCAGAACTAGCTGCGACTACAGGCCCACGCCATCATGCCTAGCTAATTTTTGTATTTTTAGTAGAGATGGGGGTTTTGCCATGTTGCCCAGGCTGGTCTTGAACTCCCGAGCTCAAGCCATCCTCCCTCCTTGGCCTCCCAAAGTGCTGTGTGCCACTGTGCCAAGCCAGCTGTCCTCAGTTTTTTTGTGAGTGCATCATACTCCACTCTGTGAATATATCATAGTTCACCATTCTCCTTTAGAATGAAATTAGTTTATTTCCATTTTTTTCTGTTGTGAATAATTTTAATTCTGTGTGTGTGTATATATATGTATATTATATATATACACACACATATATGTATAATTTTAATTCTGTGTGTGTATATATATATGTGTGTATATACACACATATATATATACACACACAGAATTAAAATTATTCAATATATATATGTGTGTGTGTGTATATATATATAATATATATATATATATATTTTTTTTTTTTGAGATGGAGTCTTGCTCTGTCATCCAGGCTGGAATGCAGTGGAGCAATCTCGGCTCACTGCAACCTCTGCCTTCTGCTCCAACCAATTCTCCTGTCTCAGCCTCTCGAGTAGCTGGAACTGCAGGCACCTGCTACGACACCTGGCTAATTTTTGTATTTTTAGTAGAGAAGAGGTTTCACCACATGGTTCAGGCTGGTCCCAAACTCCTGACCTCAGGTGATCCACCCGCCTCGGCCTCCCAAAGTGCTAGGATGACAAGCGTTTGTTTTTGTGGAAATACGTCTTTGAAGTTATGTGTCCATGAATATCTGAGTCTGCTATGGCTGCCGTAACAAAATACCACATACTGTGTGGCTTAAACAACAGAAATGTATTTTTTCACAGTTTTGGAGGCTGGAAGTTCAAGATCAAGGTGGCAGCAAAATGGATTTCTTCTCAGGCCTCTCTCATTGGCTTGTAGATGGCCAACTTCTCCCTGTGTCTTCCCTTCACACGGTCTCTGCTTATCGTCTGTGCCCTAATCTCTTCTTATAAGGACACTAGTCATATTGGATTCGGGCTCATGCAAATGATCTCATTTTCCTTAACCTCAGGCCTTAAGGCCTGTCCATAAATACAGTCACATTCTGAGGTACTAGGGGTACAGATGTCAACATATAAATGTGACAGAAACAGAATTCAGTTCTTAACAAAGAGTAAATGCTGATATTGTTAAATTCAATTCATTGGGTTTATATAAGTTCTTACTACCACCAGCAATGAAATGCTTCTTTCCAGTTGTTTAAATATACAGCTGAAAAAACTACTGCTTAGCAGCAGCCACACTAAAAGTATTTCCTTTCATATTAGAGGCTATAATTTTATTTATTTCATTTCAGCTCTCCTTGCCTAGACAATCATGTTTGAGTTTCACAAATTTCACCTTATATTGACATAATTTTCCTTTTCACGAATTGGATATGAGGTATTTAATGTAATAGAAACACTTATTGTGGCAGACCAGGCAGGATTTTAAGTTGTCATGACTCAGATGTCTTCCCTTGAATCTGGATGTTGTTTCCCAAGGAATTCCTGCCCTGAATATCTCCTCTACTATAATAATAATTCTGAGTGTGGGACACGTGGCTTTGCTAAAGTAAAGAAAATGTGTCAACCTGGAGTTACATCCTAAAGTAGCCGAGTTTTCAAGTGTATGTGAGGAAGAGAAGAATTGAGTACACTCTATTTTGGAAGAGCATAACATGAAAAATAGGTTTTGTCTTTAGGGTACAAGAAAGACTAAGTGCAGTACTTCCTGATCATTGTCCCTTGCATTATCAGTGTATCCTGAAAAATAAATTCTCATTCTAGGGATTGTGAACTCATGGGAAGGCAGAACACCACAAGAGATTTGTAGCTATCTCTGCTACACATTCTCACGTGTGAGTTATCTTTAAGGCCTGTTCCTTTTCTCATCATCAGTTTGCCCTTATTAAATGGAGCTTTACCAGTAAATGCTCCCTACATTGGTTTTTTATTAACGAATAGTCTCATATTCTAGGCCTTAAGTTTACAAGTGAAATTTCATTCCAAAACCAGTTACAAAAAAGTGTTCTGAATGTCCTTAATCTCTCTTTTTTTATTATTGTACTTTAGGTTCTGGGGTACAGGTGCAGATCATGCAGGATTGTTGCATAGGTACATTCATGGCAATGTGGTGCCTCCATTCCCCCATCATCTGTATCTGGCATTTTTCCCATGTTATCCTTTTCCAACCTCCCCAACCCCCTGCTGTGCCTACCCTGCCCCTGCACACAGACCCCAGCATGTGATGCTCCTCTCCCTGAGTCCATGTGTCCTCATTGTTCAACACCTGCCTATGACTGAGAATATGTGGTGTTTGGTTTTCTGTTCTTGTGTCAGTTGATGGTTTCCAGATTCATCCATGGCCCTACAAAGGACATGAATTCATCCTTTTTTATGGCTGCATAGTATTCCATGGTTTATATGTGCCACATTTTCCTTGTCCAGTCTATCATCGATGGGCATTTGGGTTGGTTCCAGGTCTTTGCTGTTGTAAACAGTGCTGCAATGAACATACGTGGCATGTGTCTTTATAATAGAATGATTTGTAATCCTTTGGGTATATACCCAGTAATAGGATTGCTGGGTCAAATGGAATTTCTATTTCTAGGTCCTTGAGGAATCGCCACACTGTCTTCCACAATGGTTGAACTAATTTACACTCCCACCAACATTGTAAAACTATTCCTATTTCTCCACATCCTCTCCAGCATCTGTTGTTTCCAGATTTTTTAATGATCTCCATTCTTACTTATGTGAGGTGGTATCTCAATGTGGTTTTGATTTGCATTTCTCTAATAACCAGTGATGATGAGCAATTTTTTATATGTTTGTGGGCCTCATCTATGTCTTCTTTTGAAAAGTGTCTGTTCATATCCTCTGCCCACTTTTAGATGGGTTTGTTTTTTTCTTGTAAATCTGTTTCAGTTCTTTGTAGATTCTGGATATTAGCCCTTTGTCAGATGGGTAGATTGCAAAAATTTTTTCCTATTCTGTTGGTTGCCAATTCACTCTAATGATTGTTTCTTTTGCTGTGCAGAAACTCTGGAATTTAATTAGGTCCCATTTGTCTATTTTGGCTTTTATTGCCATTGCTTTTGATGTTTTAGTCATGAAGTCCTTACCTATGCCTATGTCCTGAATGGTTTTCCCTAGGTTTTCATGCAGGGTTTTTATGGTGTTAGGTCTTATCTTTAAGTCTTTAATCCATCTGGAGTTAATTTTAGTGTAAGGTGTCAGAAAGGGGTCCAGTTTCTGCTTTCTGCACATGGCTAGCCAGTTTTCCCAACACAATTTATTAAATAAGGAATCCTTTTCCATTGCTTGTTTTTATCCAGTTTGTCAAATATCAGATGGTTGTAGATGTGTGGCATTGCCTCTGAGGCCTCTGTTCTGTTCCATTGGTCTATATCTCTGTTTTGGTAGCAGTACCATGTTGTTTTGATTACTGTAGCCTTGTAGTATAGTTTGAAGTCTGGTAATGTGATGCCTCTGGCTTTCTTCTTTTTGCTTAGGATTGTTTTGGCTATGCAGGCTCTCTTTTGGTTCCATATGAAGTTTAAGGTGGTTTTTTCCAGTTCTGTGAAGAAGGTCATTGGTAGCTTGATGGGGATAGCACTGAATCTATAAATTACTTTGGGCAGTATGGCCATTTTCACAATATTGATTCTGCCTAACCATGAGCATGGAATGTTTCTCCATCTGTTTGTGTCCTCTCTTATCTCCTTGAGCAGTGGTTTGTAGTTCTCCTTGAAGAGGTACTTTACATCCTTTGTTAGTTGTATTCCTAGGTATTTTATTCTCTTTGTAGCAATTGTGAATGACAGCTTGCTCAAGATTTGGCTCTCTGTTAGTCTGTTATTGGTGTATAGGAATGTTTGTGGTTTCTGCACATTGATTTTTTATTCTGAGATTTTGCTGAAGTTGCTTATCAGTTTAAATAGATTTGGGGCTGAGATGACAGGGTCTTCTAAATATGCAATCATGTCGTCTGCAAATAGAGACAATTTGGCTTCCTCCTTTCCTCATTGAATACTCTTTATTTTTTTCCTTGCCTAATTGCTTTGGCTAGAACTTCCAATACTATATTGAATAGAAGTGGTGAGAGAGGGCATCCTTGTAGTGCCAGATTTCAAAGGGCATCCTTGTAGTGCCAGTTTTTGCCCATTCAGTATGATATTGGCTGTAGGTTTGTCGTAAGTAGCTTTTATTATTTTGAGATATGTTCCTTTGATACCTGGTTTATTGAAAGTTTTTAGCATGAAGCGTTTTTGAATTTTGTCAAAGGCCTTCTCTGCATCTATTGAGATAATCTTGTGGTTTTTGTATTTGGTTCTGTTTATGTGGTGGATTATGTTTAACAGACTTGCGTATGTTCAACCAGCCTTGCATCTCCAGGATGAACACTATTTGATCATGATGGATAAGTTTTGGATGTGCTGTTGCAGTCGGTTTGCCAGTATTTTATTGAAGATTTTTGCATCTGTGTTCATCATGGATATTGGCCTGAAGTTTTCTTTTCTTATTGAGTCTCTGCCAGGTTTTGGTATCAGGATGATGTTGGTCTCATAAAATGATTTGGGAAGGATTCCTTCTTTCTGTATTGTTTGGAATAGTTTCAGAAGGAATGGTAACAGCTCGTCTCTGTATGTCTGGTAGAATTCAGCCGTGAACCCATCTGGACCTGGGCCTTTTTTGGATGGTAGGCTATTAATTGCTGCCTCAACTTCAGCCCTTGTTATTGGTCTAGCCAGGGTTTTGACTTCTTCCTGGTTTAGACTTGGGAGGGTGCAAGTGTCTAGGAATTTATCCATTTCTTCCTGGTTTACTGGTTTATATGCATGGAGTTGTTTGTAGTAATCTCTGATGGTAGTTTGTATTTCTGTGGAAT
>CAUYLG010042134.1:0-31196 GCA_963573385.1 Cacajao melanocephalus | reverse complement strand
TCTTTGAGTGGACGTCCAACTTGTTGATTCCCGAAATTTGAGCAACCCACTGTGCCGACTAAAACAGTGGCATTAAGATTCGTGGTGCTTTTCTGCCCAGGAATCTCCAGTCTGGCTTCCCTCTTGAATCCCTTTTTCAATCAGTTAAATAGGCGACTTTGCCTTCCCGGAGCTCCAAACGTCGACCAAAAGGGAGCTCAGTCTCGTTTACTCTGCACCAAGAACCGCTGGGCCAGGGCGCCGGCAAAACCGCCGCGTCGGCCACAAGAGTCACGCTGGCGACCCATGGGGCTCCTCCGCTGGGAATCTCCTGGTCTGCGGGCAACAAAAATTCATCTGTAAGTGTGGCGTCCTCTCATTCTGTGCGCTTTCTCTGGGAGCTACAATCCTGAACTGCTAGTAGTCAGCCATCTTGTATCTCTCTCCAATTAACTGCACTTCTTGAATTGAATGGCAAATTTTTCTTGAAGGGAGTGTGAATGGTATATGCAGGGCCAGTTTCATGGGTGTGGAACCTGTGTAGTCCTACAAAGCTTTACACTTAGAAGAGTCCTTTGCTTGATTTAATGCTCTGCTGTTGCTGTCTTAAAACTCTTAATATATTTTTGAACAGGGGGCCAACATTTTCATTTTTCACAGAGCCCTACAAATTATGTAGCTGGTCCTAGGTGTACCACCAGGGATGCAAAGAGATTTGTCTAGAACTTTTTGGAAATAGAAATTGAAGTTTGAGTGTATTTTAAAATAGTAAAGGAAAGCAAATAAAAAACAAAAGTAAGATTACTAACAAAATTGGTTACCTGATTGAAATGTGAGAAGATATTATGCACACTCAATCTGAGGAGATGCATTCCTTATCTGCAAAGGTGCAAAGGTGAAGCATCACTAATACTAAGTAAGTTTTTTTGAGTCAAGAAGTAGAGGCAGAAATGTGTTATTTAGAATAATGGTGAAAATCTCCAGGTGGACTTAAACAGATACATTTATTTTTGGGAAGTGGAATTAAATGAAGAAATAAGGTTTTATGGTGGAAAACGTTTATTTTTCAATTTAATACATTTTATTCCTCCCTCCCTCATCTAGATACATTTTAAAATTCAGAAATGAGACTCATAGGCCAAATAGTGGATAGACCACATGTGTTTAAATTTACTTCCTGAAACCTCATTAAAATGAAAATAAAGGACAAAAGAGGTATACATTCTCAAAAAGAGAGAGAAAAGAATGAGGCCCATTAAAAGATAAGAAAATTTAATACATCTAGGAATTAGCAGAAAGTGATAGCTAATGTGCAGGACACATAACCCTCAGCTAGAAAGTGGGAAGTGTGTGCTCCAACCAAGAATGTGTGCTGACCAAGAACGTAGCTGATCTGATGAACCCTGGAGAGGCTCTGGAGATGGTATGGCATAGGGGAAGTGTAGGGCATGTGGCTGGAGGCTGGAAGGTTTAGTAAAAGTCTATATATGGAAAAGTTGACCTAGCTACACTCTGTTTTCTACATATGGAAGGCTGAGTGGTCTCACAGATAGCTCTCAGAAAAACAACCAACTTGAGTCTTTGAAGACATTGTGAACATTGGCATCTCAGAACAAAACATCCATAGTCTGGCATTTAAAAGGCCACTAGTATGATAGCTGCTATCTACAAAGCAGCTCATCGTCAGGGAAAGGCCGCCAGTCTATAAACCTCCTCTATGGACATAGAGCTCACCATCAGCTGTTACAGTGCCCAACTTCACATGGGAAATTGAGAACCAAGGAACACCAGATATTTGAATAAAGCTAATGAGATAAAAAAGAAGGATCATAAAGGAATGGAAAAAATTACCCCCAAAGAAACACATATAATTCAGGGAAAGGAAGACAATCTCATAAATTTAAAACAACTACAGAACCATCATTTGTATGTTGAAAGATTTAACAAGCTAGTAATATTCTATTCATAAAGTAAGATAGACTCTCACGAAAAGGGAAACTAGTGAACAATTAGAGAACTTGGAAGTTAAAGATAATTGCTAACATGAAAAAAAGGGAAGAAGTAAGTGTCTCTCTGTGTGTGTGAGAGAGAAAAAGAGAGAGAGAATATGGGAGAAAATGTATGAGGATAGAAGATTAATTTAGGAAGCCCAGCATCAACATAATATGAAGTCCAGAAAAGAAAATAAAGAATCAAGTACATCATTTAAATTTTTAAATTATTCAATATTGGAACCTAAATAGGAGGAAAGTATTGAGAAAAAGCTTAATGAGGGTGGTGTGTCTTACCAAAGACTACAATGTAAGAACCATCACCACATACAACTTAGTGAAATAGAAATTGTTGATGTTTTATGGTGACAACGACAAGCAACTAAAGAAAAGTGAGGGAAATATTACACTGGTCAAAGAAATGAAGATCTTAATTTTGGGTTTATTAGATTTAAAAGCAACCATGTAACTGCATGCCAAGGACTGGCTTATTAATCATGAAACCAGCTAGATTATTCCATGAAAAAGTGAATATTGAAGGTGAATACAAATATTCAAAAAGTTGGCTGCAGAAAGTTAACATGCATAAAATATTTGAAAATAGGTGACAAAAGCTTCCGTTGATCAAGAAGCAGCTGAGAATTACACATATAAATTTGCTAAGATCATAACTTAAGGAAAGCCTTAATCCTGAGCAAGTTTGCAAATTCTGATGAAATGGCTCTATACTGGTGCAATGTTAAAAACATTTTCTAAAAGAAAAACCTTAGCAATGACTGGCAAGAAAACCCCAGCAGGCGCTAAGGCCATGGAGCCCTGGGTAACTGTCACTAGATGTGCCAATTCTACAGAAGAAATTGTGTTGACAGTGATGGGAAAAAGCCAAAATCTGAGATATTTAAATTGCATACACAGCTTATCTGTCATTATTGTGTAACGAGAAAATATGGATGAGCAGAAAAATACTTTCTGACTGATTCAATTCTCACTTTGCTCCCATGGCTTGAGTTCGTTGCAGGCAACCTAAACTGGAAAAAACTAGAGATTATTGTTTCTGGTTACATCTTCACACAGCCTATTCTGAACTTCTTGGAGAAAATGATATTTTTGGTCTTTACTTTCTCCTCAAGGTTACATCTGTAATAAAGTCTTGTTGGCCAAGACATTTATACTACATGGAAGGCAAGCATAAATAGCATTAATCTATGTCTCTTCCTCTCTGCTTTTTTTCTTTAATTGTATCCTTGCTGAGGTTAACAGATACTTAGGAATTTCAAACATACTAAAAGGATTGAGTCATAAGGATGCCATTTCTTCAGTAGCTAATGCTTGGAATAATGTTGATATAGAACACAAATGCTTTCAGCCTTGACAATGTGTAAACCCAAACTGCACAGTGTATGAGTGGAAATGTGAGTGAGGGCAAGGAGAAGTTAAGGAAAGGCAGGGTTGTTAATGCATTAATCATAAAAGTTACTTGTTGAAAGATAATGTCAATATTTGATAAATAAAAAATGAAGGATCAAGTGTAGTGTTTAAATTTAAAAGTTAATCATTAAACTGAAAATTGTAATATAAGTGCATTGGGAAAAATGGGAATTGGGGTGGTGTGAATTGATCCTTGTCTATCTGTGAATAGTTTACTTGGAGTTAGATGTGGGCCATATAAAAAATATCAAAAGTACTGATGAGCAAGAACAAAATGCAGTATTCTTCTGTCCCCTCCTTACTCCATCTTCCCCTAACTCTCAACTTGAAGGATCTACTTTCGACATTTAACAACTGAATGAATATTTGGATCTTTTGATGGTTATCTCTATGATTCCAAGTTAAATGAGTAAAAAAAAAAAGGTAGATAAGTTGGAAAAGGGTTAAATCTTAAGAGAAAGAAAGATACTAATAATACAATTTTACATAACTTAATTATTTTATTTCTTAAAATAAATATTACTGAGTATATTTAAGGTATACAACATGGTGTTATAAGATAAAGATCAAATCCATTCATCATCTCGCTTAGTTAGCTATTTCCTCCCCCCATGCAGCAAGAATAGTTATAATCTACTCATTTAGCAAAAATCCTGAATACAAAACAATATTATTAACCACAATTCTCATGTTGTACATTAGATCCCTGGACTTGTTCATTCTACATATTTGCTATTTTTTATCTTTTGGCCCACATCTCTGCATTTCCTACCCCATACCTGGACCGTGGTAACTACTATTTTATTCTCCATCTCTACATACTGGACATTTTTTTTTTTTAGCTTACACATGTAAGTGAGATCAGGCAATGCTTTCCTTTGTGTCTGGCTTATTTCACTTAGCATGATGTCCTCCAGGTCTGTCTATGTTATGGCAAATGGCAGAACATCCTCCTTTTAAAAGGGTGAGTATATTAATGTACACCACAGATTCTTTATCCATTTATTCATTGGTGGACACCAAGGTTGTTTCCATATCTTAGCTACTGTGAATAATGCTTCAACGAACATGGGAGTACAGATATCTTTATGAGGTGGTGATTTCATTTCATTTGGATATATACCTAGAAGAAGAATTGTGGGATCATATATGGTAAATCTATTTTTAATTTCTTTAGGAACTTCTATGTTGTTTTCCACAATGGCTACATCAATCTATATTCCCATCAAAGAGTGTACAGGGCTCCCCTTTTCTCTACATCCTCACCAGCACTTGTTATCTTTTGTCATTTTGATGATAGCTATCCAAAGAGGTGTGAAACAGTAACTCATAGTGGTTTTGATTTGCATTTCCCTAATAATTAGTGATTTGGGGTACCTTTCCATGTACCTATTGGTCATTTTTTACATTATCTTTAGTAAAACATTTATTCAAGTCCTTTGCCTGTTTTTAAATTGGGTTATATGTTTTCTTGCTATTGAGGTATATGAGTTCTTTATAAATCTGGGCTTTTAACCCCTTATCTACTATATGGTGTGTAAATATTTTTTCCACAAACTGTAAATTGCCTTTTCATTTTGCTGATTATTATTATTATTATTTTTTGCTGTGAGAAGCTTTTTAGTTTGGTGTAGTCCTTGTTATCTGTCTTTGCTTTTGTAGCCTGAGATTTTGGTGTGATATCCAAGAAATCATTGCCAAGGCTAAGCTAATGTCAAGGGATTTTTCCTCTATGTTTACTTCTAGGAGTATTATGATTTCAGGTTTTACATTTAGGTCTTTTATCCATTTTGAGTTGATTTTCGTATGGCATAAGTCAAGGGTCCAATTTCATGGTTTTGTATGTGGAAATCTAGTTTTTCTAGCACCATTTATTCAAGAGATTGTATTTTCCCCATTCTGTCTTTTTGGTGCCCTTGCTAAAAAGCAGTTAATGATATATGTCTGGGTTTATTTCTGGGGTCTCTGTTCTTTCTCACTGGTTCATGTGTCTGTTTTTATGTCAGTACCATATTGTTTTGTTTTTATTGCTTCATAGTATAATTTTATGTTAAAAAGTGTGATGCCTCCAACTTTTTTTTTCTCAGAATTGCTTTGGCTATTTGCAGTCTTTTGTGGTTTTGTACAAATTTTAAAATTGTTTTTCTGTGAAGAATGACATTGGAATTTTGATATGAAAATGAATTAATCTATTGCTTTAGGTAGTATGGACAATTTAACAAAATTGACTCTTCAGATTCATATGCATAAGATATCTTTCCTGTATTTGTGTCCTCATGAATTTCATTCATCAATGTTTTATAGTTTTTAGTATATAGGTATTTTATTGCCTTGGTTAAATTTATCCTTAAGTATTTTATTTTGGTTTTTTTTTTGATGCTATCAAAAATGAGATTATTTTCTTGATTTATTTTTCTGGCTAGGTCGTTCTGTGTGTGTGTATAGAAATGCCATAGATGTTTGTATGTTGGTTTTATATCCTGCAACTTTACTGATTTTAATTATTAGATCTAACAGTTATTTGGCAGAATCTTTGGTATATTTTACATATAGAATCATGTCGTTTGCAAGTAGAGATAATTTTTCTTCTTTCTGATTTGAGTACCTTTTATTTCTTTATCTAATTGCTCTTGATGGTACTTTTAGTATTATGTTGAATACACATGGCAAAAGTAGGTATTCTTGCCCTATATCAGATCTTAGAGGAAAAGCTTTTTGTTTCTGCCCATTGATTATATTAGCTGTAGGTTTTTAATAAATGCGCTTTTTAGGTTGAGAAACTTTCCTTCTAAACCTAAACTGTTTAGAGCATTTATCAAGTAAGGATATTGAACATTTGTTGAATACTTTTTCTGTATCAACTGATAGGATTGTTTGGTTTTGTCTTTCAGGTCGTTAATGTGATATATCATATTGATTGATTTGCATATGTTAAATTAGTCTCCGCAATAAGAAGAATCATAAGAGACTACAGACTTACAATAGTTTGACCTATGATTTTTAGACTTTATGGTAGGTTTATTGGGGTTATTAAGTACATTTTCAACTTAATATATTTTGGACTTAGATTGTTTTTTGGGGGGGATGTAACACCTATCATAAGTTGAGAAGTATCTGTATTATGAACAATCATATGCTGTCAAATTTAATAACTTGGAGGAAATAAATGAATTCTTAGAGAAATACAACCTACCAAGGTTAAATCAGGAAGAGATAGAAAGCCTGAACAGACCTATGCCAAATAAAAAGATTGAAGTTGTAATTAAAAGCCCCCCACAAAGAAAAACCCAGGACCAGATGGCATTGCAACTGAATTCAACCAAACTTTCAAAAAGAAATGCTAAGACTTCTGAACTCTTCCAAATAATGGAGGTGGAAGGAGTATTTCCTAATATTTATAAGGCCATCATCACCTTGATACTTAAGCCAGATAGCACAAAAAAAAGAAAACTACAGACCAATATATCTGATGAATATTGATGTAAAACTTGTCAATAAAATATTAGCAAATTGAATTTAACAACACATCAAAATGATTATACTTCATAGTCAAATTAAAAAAACCTCTTTATTTTAGAGCATGTTTTTACATAATCCATTTCATTTGGTTTTCATGGAGATTTTGGGAATTTGGCAGCCTTCACATCATCAAATCATTTTAACAACTGGAGATGTAAGCACAGAGATGACTAATTTGTACAACATCCTTTGTATGTGAAAGTGTAGATGCTGTAGTCTGAGCCTAAATCATGTTGTAGTCTGAACCCAAATCATCTTCTTCCATTCCTGCCCTTATTTCTGTCTATCGGCGTTTCCCAATCACTGGTCTTTGGAGCACACTGAACCAGAAAGACATTTTTATCAACCCAGTCCTTTTATTTCAGCAAGTTTCTGGATGTCTTCCTTTGACCTTGAGCACCCTAAGCTGTGTAGCTTTAAGGATAAGTAGATCAGGGGAAAACTCTAATCCTTTTCTTGAAGTTCTTATGGCCTGCTCAACTTTTAACCTCCTATGTCTTGAAAAACTCCAGGATGGGGAGATGACGTGTGACCTTCACTTTTCCAAGTATCACTCTGTCATTTTGGGGGCAGTTTTCTAGAGATGACTTTTACAGAGTATAAATGTCCCTGTGACATTAAGATTTACATTTCTAGGCTCTTATATCCTCTGAGGTTTGTACTGTGATGATTGTTCTCCAAAGGACATGTCAGTTTCTGTAGATTTGTTGAGATGGCATTTTGGCTTTTCTCACATGTTTTTGGAATTGGACTCTGATTGACAATTTGTTCTTTGAAGTTAAGCACAGATTCAGAATGCACTGTTTCCTTTCCACTTAAATCTCACATCAAATCCTTTTTACAACCCTTATTGTCCATTGCACCAGAATCACATTGGTTTTTTTCCCAATCAAAGTCCTAGGGTAGAATTTTGTTTGAGAGGCTCTGCTTTTATTTTTCCCTGGAAATTCCTTCTCTTCTTTGGCAGTGGGTGGTTTATATATTAAGATAATCAACCATTCCAAAATATCTGATATATAGACTTTACTTCTTTTTGAGGAAATAAAAGATTATTGGTGTTGATATTTGATGGATTCCTCATGCATATGTACCATTTAAGATAATTTACCTAAGGTAGCAAAGTAGGGCACGATGGAGTCAAGAGTAACTTACTCTTATAGAGTACCATGTGGTCAAATGGGTAGTGTTTGTATATCACTCTGTTGCTTATTATCTTCATGATGTCAAGAAAATTATTACACAAACTGGGTCTCAGTTTTCTCACATGTAAAATGGGAATAATGTTTTCTCTTTTAAGGTTTTGCTGTGGGCCTTGAAAAAGACAAAACAAACCACTTAACACAGAGTCTAGTCTAAATGTGCACTCAATTATACACGGTAGCTACTATCTTTGTAAGATTTTTCCATCTGTATGGTTATAAGGTATCTAACAAAGCTCATAGCAGACAAGAGATAACCAAAAATATGAAGAAGAAATTAATATATGATGAAGAAATGAATGAGGAAGTTATTCAGTCTCATATTAAATCTCACATGAGAAGATGCTGGAGTATAATGGACTTCTATTTTACTGTTAGTCTAGCTCTCTTAGGTTCATATCCCACACTGAGATATTACACTCTTCATAGATATAAAGACACTGTAGGGTTTGAGAGTTAATCCCATAGCATACCAGCTGAGATTTCCCTACTTAAAGTGGAGTGGAGTAGAGAGTTGGCCATCATCTTATTTTTCAGTCTTTATTTTTTTCAGGTCCATGCCACTGAACACATTGAGGCTGGTAAGATATCAGTAGGATTAGCAGCAATTATCTTCCTGCTGTAAGCCTAATTTAGGAGACATGCTTTATCTTAGTCCACAATCCATTTGCTCTATTTGTTAAACTTAGAGTCTTGGCTTTTATAACAATTCCACTGTTGGGACTGGAGTCCTTTCCTCATACCTTTTGTATATCACAGGATTCTTTGCATCTTGCCTACACAAGTTCTGTCAGGTCCCTTCCTAGAGTTCTTATTTCTTACTGCTGAGTAGGATCCTGTTCTGAAACAGACATCTACTCTCTAGGGGTAACAGTCATCCACCTGCCCTAGCATATTTCCAGTGGAAAACTGTATTGTTATCCTACTCATTGGACAGGTCCTTGTGAAGTTATGCAGCTTCCAACAACCACTCAATTTGCCACTGTGTTCGGGTAATTTTTCCACTTGTACTGGCCAGCTGATCTTCCAGCCCCAACAAGGATGGCCCAACAAGTGGTCAGTTCCTCTGTGGAGCTCTTCTGCAGTTCCAGCTCCTTCCTGTCCCCTGGATTATGCTGCCAATATCTCAGCAAGCCTTGCTATAGAGGCTTTTGGGAGTACTGACACGTTGTTTTGAATTTTGTAGAAGACTGTAAACATAATGCCAGGTAAAATTTCAAATGAAAGAAAACCTTTACAGACTCCCATTAGGGTCTGAACTATTTTAGTGGAATGTATATGTAATTGCTACTCATAAGCAAGTGTTTATCCCCCATTTCTCAATATTCCATGCCCCATTCAGAGTCTAAGACACTGCCTCAGTGAGCAGACATCCTGGGCTGGTGCCATGACATGACTTCCGAGTGCTGTCTTATGCCAGGCTTTGTCTTACCAAGAGAGCTTTAATTTTAATTTCTGAGTGAAATATGGGATGCTGTCACAGAGATGGGTTTCTTCTCCAGTGTCTGATGCACAGTCATCCCTTGGATGGACAATAAATAGCACAGTTCTACTTATAAATCCTGTGGTTATTTCAATCAATCACTATGTGAGAGACTCTTTTACTTGCATAGTCTCTGAAGAGCTCACTGGGGCTGGAATTTGATAGAGACCTTTGAGATCAGATGACTTAATCAAAGTTTATTTAAATTCATTTCAAAAAATGAGAAAGCCAAAGCCATGAGCAGTTAAGAGTCTGTTTCAAGCTTCCCAGCTCATTTATGTCAGAGTCAGAACAACACTTCACACCTGCTCGCTTTTTTCGGATCTCATTTAGGTATCAATGTGAGCCTCAGTCAGCCTCAGATTGTTGTGTCCCTTGAATATAGCATTCCAGGGTACTCCCCAGAGCCTGAGAATTCAAGATTTATGAGGGCTGGTGGACAAACTTGTACTTCTATAATCAGAGTCATTTTGCAACAGACATGGTACCACCCTGACCTTTGCTCAACACATGATAGGAACTGAAAGGACTCTTGGAGTCAGTGTCCAGGTGGTGTCTCCAACCCCAGAGTTTCTATACCTGAAGAAAGTGGTCTGAGTCCTAAATGACCTATCTTTTTTTCTCACTTTATTGAAGATACACTTTCAGTGCAGTTGGAAGATCAAGCAGAAGACAATGAAGTAATCTGGTAATGCTGTTCCCCACATCCATCTAGAAAATCTCTTCTTTATAAAATCCAGGGATTTCTGGGGATCTTAGGAGGGAGATGGTTCCCCATTTGGGAATAGTGCACCAGCTCCCTCTATAAAAGAAGAAAACATCTTAAAAGAGGGACATCTTTTCAGATTCTTTCCTTCCTTTCCACATCTGTGCCTTACCAGATCCTGACATTCCTGCCTTTCCAATCTTTTTTTTTTTTTTTGAGATGGAGTCTTTCTCTCTTGCCAGTCTGGTGTGCAGTGGCATGATCTCGGCTCACTGCAACCTCTGCCTCCCAGGTTCAAGTGATTCTCCTGCCTCAGCCTCCTGAGTAGCTGGGACTACAGGTGTGCGCCACCATGCCCAACTAATTTTTGTATTTTTAGTAGAGATGGGGTTTCACCATGTTGGCCAGGATGGTCTTGATCTCTTGACCTCATGATCTGCCTACCTTGGCCTCCCAAAGTGCTGGGATTACAGGTGTGAGCCACTGTGCCCAGCCACCTTTCCAATCTTATATTCCTATCTTCCCTGAACACTTTCATGATATGGAATTCCAGTTCTGGGTCTTGTAGCCTGGCTTCGTGTGGAAGTCTCTGAATCGGTCTCTTGTCTCTGATGCCCTTCCCTCTAATCTACCAGAATATTGGTGTCAGACCAGTCTTGCACTAGTGGATCAGAGATCTTGTGTGATGCAGTACAGAAGGATGTGATTTGGAGTTAGTCCTGCATCGGAGCCCCAGCTCTGTTACCATCTACCTGGTGTTCTGGGCCAAGTTCTTTCATCCTTCTGCATCCTAGTTTTCTCATCTGTAAAATAAGGATAGTAATAATATCTATCTCGACAGGTTGTCACGAGAATAACATGAGGTAATGCCTATGAAGTCCTCAGCTACAGTCTGCACTCAATCAGTGTCCCATCTTCTCTCTATTCTCATTCATGCCTGACATAATGTGTCGCAGCTTGTGCTTCTCCTAAAAACAGCCACTGAGACAAGGCTTAGAGTACAAGCAGTGCATTTGGGAAGTAACCCCAGAAAACATGGTGAGGGATGCTGATTGAGACAAGGAAGGGAGTAAAAGTAATAAAACAAAAAAAATCCTATTGTGCAACCTGGCCTGATATGTTAACCCTTTACTGTGCAAGCTGCCACTATGGGCATCTGGGGTGTAACTCCCCTGGAGACCCTTGGATAAACTCCATGAAACCCAAGTCAGAACTGTCCCTTTGATGGTCAAGGAAGCTGGGATGTTTGTCCAGCAACTGGAACGCTGCATTTTTCTGAGGAGTTAACTCCCCTGTAGACTTGCTCCATGAGGCGGGCACACACACCCTGCCGGAGAATACCCTGAGGCAGAGATGGTGCAGGACAACTATTAGTCAGGGTTCTCTAGAGGGACAGAACTAATAGGACAGATGTATATATAAAGAGGAGTTTATTAAGGAGTATTAACTCGCAAGAGCACAAGGTCTCACAATAGGGCATCTGTAAGCTGAGGAGCAAGGAAGCCAGTCTGAGTCTCAAAGCTGAAGAACTTGGAGTCTGATGTTCAAAGGCAGGAAACATCTAGCATGGGAGAAGGATGTAGGTTGGGAGGCTAAGCCAGTCTAGTCTTTTCACATTCTTCTGCCTGCTTTTATTATGGCCACGCTGGCAGCTGATTAGATTTTGCCCACTCAGATCAAGGGTGGGTCTGACTCAAATATTAATCTCCTTTTGCAACACCCTCACAGACACCCAGGAACAATACTTTGTATCCTTCAATCTAATCAAGTTGACACTCAGTATTAACCATCACAGGAACTCTCTGTGGCCAGCGTCCAGGGAAGACCTAGGAGTGTGTCCGGGATACCGCCAGCATCTACTCTTGAATACCTGACACCATAGACACTATTGACACCACTGAGCTGTGTTTGAACTGAGCTGATTGAATGGAAACAGGACATTAATGCTAGGTTAGAGTGAGGCCCTTCAGTAAAGAAAAATGCTAACCCTTTACTTCCTTAACCTCTGGAGACATTGGCAGGCTAGCAGGATCTGACACATTCGCAAGAGCTCAGTGGGAATCACTTAATGCTTACAGGTGAAGGAAGACCTGTACTAGGGTCTGCTTTTGACCAGGGTCCTCCAAACCTGACCTCGATAGAGTGTGTACCCACCAGAGACCCTTTTCCCTTTTTCTACCCTGGTTAATATATTTTCATTGCACACGTTATTAGCATGCTCATGAGCACTAAAAACAGCCAAGGCTCGGAGGCAGTTCATGTTTATTGTGCTTTTCTGCGTTGTCTTGATCTCATCTGTGTTAATCTTTAGAAACAGAGGCCTTTCCTGTGTCCTGCTTAGTGAACAGCTCCCTCCCCCAGGGCCCAGCTTATTATTAGGTTACTTTGCTCGTCTGCTATCTTCTTTCATCCTGCAACTTCCAATATAATCTTTGTGTAATCTCTGCTACGTATTTTTTATTTGTTTTTCGTGGGTCTGTTCTAGGCAGATGATTCCTTCCCATACTTGTTTAACCTCCTTCATCCTTTACTTTCCAACTTCTTTGCCCTCTTTATCAAGGTAAAGGTCCCGATTTATTCTTCCTTGGCATGTCTGGTTGATGAGCTACAAGATTCCCACTTGTTTCCTCCCTTGCACTCCAGCAACTCTTTTCCTCTTTACCCTTCTCCTCACAGATAGCCAGATGATTTATTATAGCAAGTGTACATGAGAGTATTCTGTATGTTCAGCCTGGTTGTGTGCAATCTGTGGGAAGTGTAAGATAAGAGCAAGGCCTTCCCAGAATTCAGAGTCTGGCTAGCAGACTGAGCATGCAGTCATGAAAAAGTTAAGTAACTGGACATTGATTTAAGCTCACATGTGTGTTGTGAGTATTCTGTAAGTTCTAGAGTAGCCTGGAAACAGAGGGTGACTTGGACTGAAGGAAGCAGAGAAGGCTTTGTGAGAAAAAACTGCTTCCCTGTGTTAGGGCTCTCCAAGACCACACTCAGGTTTGATGATTTTCTAGAAAGTCTCCTAGAACTCAGAAAAACAGTTTGACTCATGTTTGTATAGTATATTACAATGGAAGAATACAGATTAAAATTGGCAAAGGAAAAGGATTCATAGCACTTTGGGAGGCCAAGGTGGGTGAATCACTTGAGGCTAGGAGTTCAAGACCAGCCTGGCCAACATGGTGAAACCTCATCTCTACTAAAAATATAAAAATTAGCAATTAGCCAGGCATGATGGTACATGCCTATAATCCCAGCTACTCAAGTGGCTGGGGCATGAGAATCGCTTGAACCTGGAAGGCGGAGGTTGCAGTGAGCTGAGATTGAGCCACTGCACTGCATCCTGGGTGACCGAGCTAGACTCCATCTCAAAAAAAAAAAAAAAAAAAAGATTCACAGGATGGGGTCCAGCAGACACCAGGGGCAAGATCCTAGTTGTCCTCTCTCAGTGGAGTTATATGGTAGAACTTAATTTTCATGCAATGCTGTGCAACAACATGTATAGAATATTATCAACCAGGGAAGCTCACCTGAGACTTGGTGTGTCCAAGTTTTTACTGGGGGTGAGGTGGTCAGTTACATATGCATGGAGCACATGTGTGACTGATCTCAGCTCCTTAGACTCTAGTCTTCCAGGGGTCAAATTGACACAGCATGGTCCGAAGCTCAGGCATACAAAAACAGGCATTCAACACAAATTCCATTGTTAGCATACACCACTGGGCATAGTCCCAGACCTGAGATATCCAAAGACACTCTTATTTGGAAGATATTTCAAGGACTACGGGACTATTTTCTAGGGGCTGCTTGATCTCCCTTGATCCAGTCCTGAAGACCTCTGAAATGTGCAGAGTTTGGGCAACCCTGGCCTGACGAGTTAACCCTTTGCTATACACCACTGCTTCTTTCACCCTAAATTATGCCATGTCCACAGAATAGTAGAATGGAAAAACCCTATGAAGTTACTGGGGGTTTAGTCTAAAGCCCATTGTTTTGAGAAAGGGCAAATGAGGCTCAGAAAGGAAAAACCATCTTTAACAGAAAGCCTTCCCTGATGCTCTCCAGATTGGTGTGTTGCTCTTCTCTTAGGAATTTAACAGAACTTAAGAATGACTGCCATTTGCTGAGTGCTTTCTGTGAACCAAGTACTGGGCTAAGTGGTTTCATTGCTAGCTGCTCTTGAAGATATTTACATTCAAGTTTTGTTTTCTCCACTAGATGGGGAACTTCTTGAAGGTAGCATCTGTGATTTATTCATCTTGATACCCTTATTGGCTAGCACAGTGCCTGACACAGAGTAGGTAGGTAGGAAGTATCGATGCATGCATACATGAATAATTATTGTGCCCTGGAGCAATAAGCAAATAATGCCAGAACTCAGAACTGGAATTGACATTTCCTCGTGTGTAATTCTTCTCAGTGCTGTGAAAACCAGGCTCAACGGGATGACCCTTGTGCCACTGACACCTTCTAGAGAACTGGGATTATCTGTGGATAATCCTTCATTGGCTCATCCACAGACATGCCATGAACAGTATGAAATATTTTCATTAGCCTCTAACTGGAACTGATTATTTTCTCTGGTTATGAACATAGTTAACAAATTCTACTAGTCTTAGCAGTATTTGTGCTTTGTTAGCAATAGAAAGCACAGATATTTTCATACCACATTATAGTTGCTGCTTGAACCTTAGAATATTGACTATGCCCTTTACTATTTTATAGCTACAGTGGTTATTAGGCTCACCACTTGATCTTTTTTTATAAGTTAATTAAGAGGCATGTGCATTATAAGGTCACATTTAAAAGTATTTTAATAACTATATTTCAATATAATTATTTTCCCTGTAATTCTATGCATGTTATATTATGCATTAAAACCATTATTTATCCCAGCACTTTGGGAGGCCGAGGTGGGCAGATCATGAGGTTAGGAGATCAAGACCATTCTAGCCAACATGGTGAAACCCCATCTCTACTAAAAATATAAAAAAATTAGCTAAGTGTAGTGGCACGTGCCTGTAGTCCCATTGACTTGGGAGGTTGAGGCAGGAGAATCACTTGAGCTCAGGAGGTGGAGGTTGCAGTGAGCTGAGATCACACCATTGCACTCCAGCCGGGTGACAGAGCAAGACTCTGTCTCAAAAAAAAGTATTCAAATAAGGTATCCATAAGTTTCACCAGATTGCCCAAAATTCTAATGACTCAAAATAGATTATGAAGCCTGACTCTCTTGATCACAGTCCTGTGTGATTCTGTGGTGCCTGTGCAAGTCCCTATCAAAGAACTTTCCCAATTTCTGTAATACTCCATTATAATGTCTGTTTCACCAACTAGATCATGTGCAGTCCAGGGAGGAGACCAAGTCCTATTTGTCTGAATACCTCCAACATCTAGCAGTGTGCTCAGGGCTTGGCAGGTGATCAGTAATGCTTGCTGAACGACCTAAGTTTGGGGATGAATGAACCAGAGAGCTTTTCAGCAAGCATGCCTGAACTCATATTTATGAATGTGATTTTTTCTTTTCCCAAAATACTTCTCTCGGGGTGGCCATATGTTTACACCTGTTGTTCTTCCCTTGCTCAGACTATTTCTGCAGTCCCTCAGGCTAATACCTTTTTGGCCAGGTTCTGGGAGCACTACTAAGTAATTCAATCCGTAAAATCAATGTTAGACTAGAATTGTGAGCCACTTTGGTCAACCAAGGTGTTCAAGTCCAGCTCTGAATGACTTTTGACAATTTCAAATGAATAAATAAACATTAGAAAATAAACTCACTTTTAAGCATGAAGATCTATTACTATCACAAATGTTATTCAAAAAGATGTTTTCATGCCCTAAAAGCAATTCCAGAAGAGAGACACTCAAAATGTTCTCAGTAATAGCAACTTTATGAAAATAAGTTTGTAGTCTCTCAAAGGGATTACTTTACACTGGCCAAAAACATGTACAAAATCTAATGTGTTAGTCATAAAATGAGTTAATTTTCTGACTATCTTGCAATGATCTTGGAGAAGTTTCAACAACCCCCTTCATTACAATAGTTACATTCTATGTTGTATTTAGGACTGGTGGCGAAAACTTCCCCAAAAACATTGTAGTTTTTTCCTTGCAATTTTTCCTTCTCAAAATGTAAGTATTCAAGGTCTAATAGTTGGAAGGAAACAATCTATTTAGTATGTTACTGTTGTGTATCACATTCAAAGCCCTCAATATAGAATCAGAGATTTACATAATGGTGAACTCTCCAGAGGGTGCATGTTGCACAGGCTCTTAATAGAAACTCTCTTCACTCATCAGTATTCTGTCATCACATACCAGGCTGGATTAGACGCATCTATGGAGAATTGCAAGAATCTGGGATGATGCTCTTCCATTAACACACCTTCTTTTACATTCCCCCAGTGTTTCAGGAATGAAAGCCACAGACAAATCTCTCTTGTAATTCTGCTTTTCATTTTAGCTACAGAGGAAAACTACACAAACACCAACAAAAAAATGAAGTCCCCATGAAGTTAGCAGTAAGAAGAGCCTCCCTCATTCTTTTCCGACCCTTGGCAGATGAATTGTAAAGATCTATCCGTTGGAAATTATTAAAGATAAATACATTTTATAAAAACTGTTCTTTGTGAACTCTCTAGGATTAAAGAAAACAACATTGATTTATTTGGTTTCCAATCCAATAAGCTGTGTGTTAATCATCTTTCACAGCAGATACATCAAAGGAGAAAAAAGATATTATGAAGAAGAAAGTCTTCACAACAACTTGAGATGTCTCAAAATCTCATCTTATATATAATCTCCTGGGCTGCATGTGTATCAGTTTAGATATTCTTATTTATATGATGAGTTGACAAGCTCTTGGGGACCACAAGAATCTGGGTCTGTTAATTATCTAATATAATTATGGCAAGAAACATCTGTGCCTTTTCCCCTGCCCCACTCTAGTAGAAAGAGGCATTTACAGAACAGGCAGGGAATATTATTATTACTTCAAAAATGTATACTTTAAACATCCTTATTTAAGTTAAGTAAAAATTAAAATTCGAAGGATTTATATTTTTCCATTTTTTTTAAATCCTCAATTCCATGACTCAAACAATTACATGTTTACTGTGTGCTCTAGACAGTTCTAAACACAGAGAATAACATTGGAAAATTATTTTGGTGTCTGCTTGTGTGTAGATTGTAATGCAGGGGGGAGACCACTAAGGGCTATAATTGAGACGTAAAAAGTTCTATGTGGGCATGGGGGAAAGAGAAATGAATCTGCTTTATTTTGCTAATTATATCTTCCTTTCCCCCTATACATTTTTTTTTTTTGTCCTAGCTTGTCACATTTTATGATACAAAAAGGAAACAAGTCAGCACCACCCAAATCCTCTCTCAAGCCTTCACCTTCTGGTCACCATCTTCTCCTTCCCTGACCTATCAAGCTTCCAGATGCATTGTCTGTACTTACCATTTCTTCATCTCATGTTTGGTGGACTCTACAATGCTCAGATCCCCTTTTAAAGAAGGACTTGCATCCTCACTTCATGGGAGAGCCGTTGACAGGTAGCTGTCAGTTCAGGGTTGCCTTGGCAGCAGAGAGCTGACTCAGCCACGTTCACCTCCCTTCTAGTCTGTCCACTGTCAATGAATGATAGAAACAGGGTGTATAGGAATGATCATCTTGACTCATCATGGAACTGCATTGCGGGGGCCACACTAACTCCTGAGCTTCCCATGGTGTGTCCCAGGTTCATTGTTGGGCCTATATTGTAGCTTTGTTCCTCTTTCTATCCACTCCCGCTTCTCCGCTTCTTTCCTTTTCTTCAGAGCTTGACTCTTAATAAACATCCTGCATACCAAACATCATCTCCTTGTCTGTGTCTCAGGGAACCCAGCTAAAACACCCATAGCTCTTATGTCTGTCTCACAAAGAAACTACATGATTAGCATTCCAGGGAGGTCATTTGGAGCAATTTATTATTATTATTTTTTGTGCTGGACTATTTGTTGCTCAAGGGAAGGGTGATTTAAAAATCTTTCCAATCCCCATGGTGCCTGGATTAGCAGTGTAAATACTTCAAAAATATTAGCTGAGTAAATATATGATAGAAAGTCTCTTGGCATTTGTATGTTTGGACAAGTCTAGAAAACCAATATTGTTATTGTCTCAGGGGGATGCAAAAGAAAGACAGTTGGTCAAAACGGCTTTTCGAATACTACAAAACTCTTAGACCAGATTGTACACAGCAGAGTATAATGCAGTGGATGGAATAACTAAAATACAAAACTACCTGGAGTCCACTAAATAATCAAGTATTAGAGGGCTACCTGCAAACCAAAGAGGCAATATTCTAGAGGAATCTAGTAATATCTAAAAGGATCAGAGAGATCACCTTGAAGTCATGGCAGTTAAGGTGGACTTTGTAGGAGTTAAATTTAGTATAGTGGAGAGGGAGGGGGAGTGTATTTCTGGTGAGCATTCAGTGACTGTCATTACACAGGGTGCTGGGGGACCAATCAGAACAGGCATTGTATTTGAAGATAATGGACCAATTTAATCAATCAGAGTTTCTTAGATGGGAAGTATGCCAATAGTAAAGAACCGTGTGGATGTTTGATAAAATCTTGGTAATTGTATTATCTGTTGTGTGATACATTACTGCAAAACCTGGTGGGTTTATTATCTTGGTTTCCATGGGTCAGGCATCCAGGCCTGGTGTAGCTGTGTCCTTTGCTTTAGGACCTCGCACAGGCTGCAATTAAGGTATCAGCAGGGGCTGCAGTCATCTCAGGATTAAGCAGGGCCAACATCTGCATCTGGACTCAGTCATGTGGTTATGGACAGAAGAGAGGGTGGTCCTCTATCTCTTGCTGGCTGTTGGCTACAGGCTGCTCTTGGTTCCTTGCCATGTGACCTCTACCATTACTTAGAAGACACTTAGAGAGAAAGAATACCAGCAAGATAAAAGACATAGTCTTTTGTAACCTAATCACGGGAGTGACATTTCATCATTTTTGTTGTATTTCCTCTGATAGAAGCAAGTCACCAGATCCAGTGTATAATAAAGTGGAGGGGATTACACAAGAATGTGAATTCCAGGAGATGGGAATCATGGGGAACCATGTCAAAAGCTGTCTAGCACAAACACTAATTCTACCGAAGCAACTTTCATGAATAGAAAGGGCATCATCCTTAATCTCTGCCAATGATTTGTAGCTGTAACTTGCTCTAACCTGCCCAACTCTTTCCTATCTGTGTGCCTGTGTGTATGCTGATTCTTTCTCTTGTATGTTCTTCTCTAGGCAATTTGTACACCTTCCTTATGTCCCAGACATTTATCACTTCATTAAGGCTTCCCTAAATCTAACAGGTACTATTCATCTTTTTCTCCTCTATGCCACCATTCCCCTTTGGACATATGGTCATCCCAGCAACTTGTTACATTTCATTGAATATATGTGTCTACATATGTGTTGTTCCTGCTAGACTGTTACTCCTTAATTACAAAGATTAAGTTTTAAATATATATATATATATATTAAAAAATATATATATATTTTTTTCCATGGGGACTTGAATAGTGATTAGCTCAAAGGAAACACTGTAAATGGTGCTTATTTTTTGTGACTAGATCATAGAAGGTGGTTGATAATTACACAATATTTTAATTATTTTGTTTTTAAAAAATCATGGAGTACCTGCTATTTGCCACTCACTGTGAGAGATACACTAATTCTCAGAAAATTCCTGCAAGGTAGGCATTGTTTCTCTTATTTTCAAGACTTGGAAATTGAGGTATAAAAGAGGCTAATTAATTTGCCTGAGCCCCTGTCTCTCCAGTCCTCTTGCAGGTAGTGAGGTCATTAGACATAGTTCTGATCAATGGCATGCAACTGGAAATTTGCTGATGGGGATTCCAGGAAAAATTTTGCTTTCCTGATTAAATAGGCCACTTCTGCTGGAACATCCTATTTTATTTTAATTACCATTGTCTTTCCCCTCATTTTCTTTTAGGACCTGAAGGTAATGCCTAGAGGTTCAGCAGGCATCTTACAACCATAAGGCTACAAGTTTAAGGATGAAAGTCAAGTACACTCAGTAGGGAGGAGCAATTAGACAGAGGAGCCTGGGGTCTTGATGACATTTGAGACAGCTGCATGAGTCCCGTGTTGCCTTCCTGGACTCTTAGTTATGTGAGGAAAATTAACCCCTATGAGTCCAGTTTTTTATTAAACCAATTCCTAACTAAAATTTCTACTAAGTGGTAGATCTGGGATTCAAATCTCTGTCTCCGAACTGCAAATCCCACATTATTTAGCTTTGCCATACTCCCTTTTTATATCACATTGTTCCTAACTCAGATTTATCTAACGTGGACAGAAAGAAAAAGACCGAGTGATACAAAATAGGCAATTCTTTTCTAAGGTTAGGTGATAAGTTGGGTCCCCTGGGTGTCTGAAGTTAGTGGTGGTGAAATGATCATGGAAGGCTTCATGAATAGGGCAGTCTGTGTGATAAGTTTCAAGTAATAGGCAGAATTTGGGTACTCAGAGGAGATAGCACAAAGTAGTGTAATCTAGAAAAGAGACTAGCATCTGTGATAAAGGGGAATCATGAGGACGTTTTCTCTCTCATCTTCCTCCTTTTACCTTTACAATGGGTTCAACTGTAAAAAATCATTGAACTCCTTTTCCTACTCTTTGCAAAGAATTTGAAAAGCCATTGCATTATAATTGGTAAATGTCGAAGAGTAAAGATGGGAGGAAGAGGAAAGTCAAGTGCCCCATGGAACCAAAAGCACTGCTGATTTAAGATAGGCAGTGGGGTCAATGTGATGTCAGTGAGTCACCAGCAGGTTCCTTGTCGCATTATTGATTTCCACTTGGTAGAAGCATCACCATTCTTATACCAAGATGCCAAGCTGCTGTCAAGAAGGCTCATGGCAGACCTAATAATCAGACAAGGGTTTTGACAAACACCAAGAATAAGTGTCAGCATGTTGAACTACTTGGAGAGCTTTTAAAATAATTACCTTAAATTCATCTTGTGTCTGAAGAGATTTGGTGTCCAACAGAGTTTTGACTACTTTTCCTTCAAAAACCATACATTTCTTCTGAGTGAGCACTTGAAGGAACAGGGAATCATCTTCAGCTCTTCCTCCATCACCTAAATCAATTTTTTTTTTATTCCTACACAGACAAGAGCTAGGTACAGTATCACTTTCTGTATATGATCTTGTCCAAAAGACCTGCTAGGATCAAGGGCATTAAGATCTTTACTTAAAACTTTTCTGACTTTATGTTTACATTTACGTAGAAATGTTTAGATCACACTTGAACATTTAGAAATGGGTTATTCACATTTTGCAGAGCAAACTAGCTCATCTATAAATGGTTTCCTGAACGGTGTTTAGAACTAATTTTCCTGTAGTAAAGTGTGTCTTGATATGTGTTATTTGGCTTTTTTTTCTAAATTTCTTTTATTTGATATTTCCATGGGCTACATAAAAATAGCAGAGTAAGAGCTTGATTTTTAGACTAAGCTGTGTTGACTATTGAAATTAAAATAAGCTGGAAAACTAAGGGTATAGGCTTGCATTAGAAAACAACAGCATCTGGGAAAAAAACTCAGCCTGGAAAAAGAGCCAGGTAGATAAGTGTGGTTGAGTGACAAAGTCTTAGACACAAGAGGGGAAGAACAATCTTAAACTCATTATAATGTCCATATTCTGCACTCATTTCCAAGGCCAGTTTTTATGAACTCAGGTTTGGCCTCTCTGTAGCGAAGAGGCATTTAAATGATTTTTCTTTTAATGATAAAATGGAGAAAACGCAAAATTTTCTCCCATTCCATAGGTTGTCTCTTCACTCTACTGATTGTTTCCTTTGCTTTTCAAGCTTTCTGGCTTGATGTGATCTCATTTGTCCACTTTCGCTTTTGTTGCTTGTGTTTTTGGTGTCGTATTTCTCCTAAAATTATTGCCAAGACCAATGTCAAGGGACGTTTTCTCTATATTTTCTTCTAGAAGTTTTATAGCTGCAGGCCTTATTTTTAAGTCTTTAATCCATTTCAAGTTAATTTTTGAGATAATGTATAATTTTATATATTTTTGCATATGGATATCCAATTGCCCTAACACCATTGAGACTATCCCTTCCCCATTGTATATTCTTGGCACCCTTGCAGAAGACTAGTTGACCATATATACATGGATTTATTTCTGTGCTTTCTGGTCTATTCTGTTTGCCTATAGATTTGTTTCTGTGCCAGTGCCATAGTATCTTGATTATCTGTGCTTTGTAATATATTTTTAATCAGGAAATGTGGTGTCTCTAGCATTGTTTTTCTTGCTTACATTGCTTTGGCTATTCAGGATCCTTAGTAGTGCCATACAAATTTTAGGATTTTTTCCCCTGTTTTTGTAAAAAATGCTGTTGAAATTTGGAGTGGGATTTCATTGAATCTGTAGATCATTTTGTGTCATGTAGACATTTTAACAATATTGATTTTTTTCAGTACATGAACATGAGATGCCTTTCCATTTATTTTGTTTTTCAATTTCTTTCATCAGTGCTTTACAGTTTCAATATAAAGTCTTCAATCTCTTTGATTAAGTTTATTGCAAGACACTTTATTTTTTTGGATGCTATTGTAAATGAGATTATTTTCTTGATTTCCTTTTTAGATAGTTTATTGTTAGTGTATAAAATTCTATTTTTTGCATATTGATTTTGCATCTTGTAATTAGGTTTTACTAAATTTGTTTATTATAATTATTTATGATTGTTAATTATTTCTAACTTATTTTTTACATGTGTGCATGTGACTATAGAGTCTTTAGATTTATATACATGCAAAGTTATGCCATCTGGAAACAGAAATACTTTATTTCTTCCTTTTTGATTTGTGTGCCTTCCATTTCTTTTTCATGCCTAATTGCTCTGGCTAGGATTTATAGTACTATGTTAAAAAAAAAAAAAAAGAGGTAAGAATGGGCATACTTGCCTTGCACCAGATCTTAGAGAAAAAATTTCAACTTCTACTTACTGAGCGTGATGTCATTGTGGGCACATAATATATGACCTTTATTATGCTGAGGTACATTACTTCTATACCTAATTTGTTGAGAGTTTTTATCATCAAATGGTGTCTAATTTTGTCAAATACTTTTTCTGCATCTATGGAGATGATCATATGCTGCTTTGTATTCCTAATTATGTTACTGTTGTGTATCACATTGACTGAATTATGTATGATGAAATTTCCTTGCATCCCAGAGATAAATCCAACCTGGTCATGATATATAACCCTTTTAATGCATTGTTGAATTTAGTTTGTTAATATTTTGTTGAGGATTTTTGCATCTGTGTTTATCAGGGATATTGGCCTAGAGTTTTATTCTCTTATGGTGTCCTTTTCTAGCTTTGGTATCGGGGTGAAGCTGGCCTCATGAAAGGAGTTCAGAAGTGTTCCTCTTTATATTTTTTGAAGGAATTTAAGAAGGATTGATACTGATTCTTCTTTAAGTATTTGGTGGAATTCACTTGTAAAGCCACCTGGTTCTGGGCTTTTCTTTATTGGGAGGTTTTTTAAATTACTGATTCCATCTCCTTATTGATTATTGGTCTATTTAACCTTTCTATTTATTCTTGATTCAGTCTTGGCAGGTTGTATGTTTCTAGGAATTTACTCATTTCTTCTAAGCTGTCTAGGGCTACTGATTCTGGCTTTTCATGAGATTTAGGGCTGTGGTCACATAGTGGGGTAAAGAAGAGTTTTCATCCTAGTATCCTATCTACTGATATACGTTGTTGGAGAGAAACTGCTCTTTATATGAGTAGGATCCCCCAGGTCCTAGGGTCATTAAGAATGAAGTATGAATGCCACTTTACTGATAAGTAAAATGAGAATATGAAAAAAGGTAGCATGATCAGGTAGAGGAGTGCTGTAGACAAAGTTAAGCCATTGGGCAATTTTGCTGAGGACTGGACTCAGTAAGAACATTTTAGATAAGGTAGATGTGACCATCAAGGTGTCCTTCTACTGTGAGCAGATTCTATTACAAACATTTTTAAAATTAATTAATTTACTCATTCATCAAACACCCTCTGGGGCCTTGGACTAAATGCTAGACAAATAAAGATGACTAATTTGCAGTTTCTGTCCTTGAGGAGCTCAGAAATTTAAAAGGAAGACAAAGCTGAAGTGGAAATCTTACATTCTGTGATTTGATTGTTATGGCTTATTATAAATATGAACAAAGAGCTGTGGGAACGATGGGACAAGTAGCTAACACTTAAAATGGTTTAAATTGGAGCTGGAATCCCAGCTTAGGCCACGAAGTAACTAACTAAACAAGTTTTCCTCATACGAGTCAGTGGCATGCTGTTGTGAAGAAGAATCAGACACATTTCCTATCTTCAAGGAGCCCCAGGAGATTGTGGAGTGGGAGTGGAAAAAATACATGCTAATAAATAGAGAGATATGAAAGTACTGGGGAAGTAGAGAAGAAGTGACTAATGCTGCCTCGGAAATGGAGACTTGAAAGGTAAATAGGATTTCTCCTTTGATATGATTGAATCACATCGAATTCAATCATTGACAAAAGATTCCAAACAATAAATATTTGCCAACTGTGGGTCAATTTTACTTCTCTGTGGATTTGAAATTGTTTACTGAAATGATTATGAAATTACAGAATCATAATCTATAGAGATACAAATTCTAAAGAAATCTACATTGAATTAGGTATGTTATAGATGGCTGAGGAGGCTCATAAAAATATTGGTAAGAAGAAAATCCTTACCAAGAAAAAAAAAAGTTTATGTTAACAGTTCAAAACAACAATATCAGTATTAATGTACATTTTTTCCCAGTGCACCTGTTGTTGTTATTCTTGTCGCTTTTTTTCTATGACTCTGACAGACCATGTAATGATGCCTTTTCTATTTAATGCTTTTTATGATTTATCTTTGCAAAAAGAACAGAAAATTTAGTTTGAACTCTTTAGAGAAAATACCTTCCATAAGTGCATATTACTTTAAGTAATCAAATAGTTAATACTTATTCTCATTTCTTCATTCATTCAAAAATGCACATTGAGGATCTACTATATTTCTATAACTGTGCTAGATACCAAAGGGATTACAAAAGAATTGTATGGTTCATATGGTGACTCATTCATTTCCTAGGCTTATATGAGTCTACTAAGAGAGCATTATATTTCTAGAAGCCAATATCAAGGGAATGAGGACTGGCTACAAATAAATATGTAGAGAAATATGGTCTTCATTGGAAGGTCTTAAAATCTAGAGAAGAAAGACAAGAAAGACAAAATTGTACATAGGAATTTAGATAAAATATAAGTGATAAACTATGTTGCAGTGATTTCAGTTATATGTTCAAAGACAAGAGAGATGTATGCGCTGAAGAAATCAGGGAAGGCTACTTAAGTTAGCATGGTCCTAGCAGGAGACAAATCCAAATATAGGTTCACATGTGGTCAGAATTCTGAATTAATTTCCTATTGTTACGAAAGTGGAAAATTTTGAAATGTGAGGGAAATGTTGGGTAAAGCTGGAGTACAGGCCTATATTTAGGTTGTGTTTATGGTTGTGGATATTGTAAATCTAGATATTCTGAGAAATACTTATAATACCTCCTATGTTCTGAGTGTTTATGTCTCCCCAAAATCCATATGTTGAAATCTAATAACTAAGGTGATGGTATTACTAGATGGGGCCTTTTGGAAATGATTGGGTGGGACCTATGGGCCCATACAAAAGAAATCACAGAGAGCTAGCTACTTTCTTCCACCATGTGAGGACACAGCAAAAAAGTACTCTCTATAAGCTAGAATGAAAGCCTTCACCAGATACTGAATCTGAGGGTGTCTCAATCTTAAATTCCCTAGCCTCCAGAACGGTGAGAAATAAATTTTTGTTTATGAGCTACCCAGTCTCAGGTATTTTGTTATAGCAGCCCACACCAACTAAGACAATAACAAACCATTAATATAAAAATCAGAATTAAAGAGCTAGGTATTCTACCAAAGGCTTCACACGTATTATAACATTTAAGTCTCTCACAGGAAGTATTTTAATCCTTGTTTCATAGATGAAGTTAGTAACTTGCCCAGGTTACCCACATAGTAAATGGTGGAGTTAAGATTCCCATCTAGCTTTGATTCTAAGCCCCATAACAATATCCAAAGAGCAAGGATCCTACCTTCCAAAGGTGAGTTGTCATTCTATCTAAAGCACCCCTGATTTTCTTCTCTTAGAACCTCAGCACAGATGTGACTTGCTTTTCTTTAGCGTATATTCATAAGACACAGGCATCAAAACGGGGGACATGACAACAATGTTAACTATTAATAACGTGTTTTCAACAATCTTTTCTCATTTTGCTCTGACAATAATTGCATTAAGGCGGGTGGTATTAACTCCATTTACATAAGGTAATCGTAGTTGTGACTTTCGTAAAAATCACAAACCTTATACTAGATCCAATGTCTTCAGTGCTCACATCTTTTACTCTTAAACTTATGCTATCCCTGGCCTTCTTGTATTTATTTATAAATGTACCAATGGTCTATTGCATAACAATGAAAGATGCAAAGATTCCCAGATGCTTCAAATCAACTCTTCCAAATCTCCCAATGTGATAAGGAAGATGATTCTATGAAGACATGCTTACCATGGGGTGGAAGTGCTGTGTTAGAGGTAAACACCAGGCATGTTGGAGGAAAGGGAACAGGTATTTGTTAAGCAAATGTAATGTATGATCCTTTTATTTCCCCAAATTCTGTATTGTAGGTAAGTGTTTTCATCTCTCACATATAAGTAAAGTAGAGACAGGGAAGCTAAGGATGTTGTTAAACGGCAAAAAGCTGGTTAGCATAGGAGCTGGGCCTCAAACTCAGGTCTTCCTGGCATCTAGGTTTGTTCTTTCTGCAATATCAACACAACCACCTGCCATTGTGATGACTGTGTTTATTAAACTTGAAATAATAACATTTATTTTACTAGATACTTTGCATGCATTAGCTAATTAAATACTCATAACTATCCTAGAAGTTAGGTACTGTTACTATGCCTGATTTACTGATAAGAAATCCAAGTTACAGAGTGTTAACTAACTAGACAAAAGCATCCTGGCCAGTAACTGCCAGGCTGACATTTATATTCATGCAATTTGGGTCCAATGCCTATGCTCTTAACCACTACATCATCATACCTGGTTTAACCTGTAAGAATAAGCTTACTGTGACAAAATTTTCAAAAATAGCCTAGAGAAATGCTAGGTACAGATATGGATGGAGGGTAGAGGCATAAAGATCAATTAATTTGTCTGAAAGCTTTGTGAAGAATTGTAAATCTCATGATTGAATGATTGGGAGGGCTCCGATTACAAAAAGCCATGCATACCATGGAATGTGACCTTTCTGAGGAGTTTTACTCAGGGGAAGAACAGGCATTCCTTTTGCATTTTTGAAAGTTACTTCTGGCATAGAAAGAGGTAAAATTGGGTCTTTCTAATAGTTCAAAGTAGAATGTATTGGGATATTGTTCTTACAGGAGCTTAGCTTCCCTCTCCTCATGTCCCCTCCCTGTTTTTCAAGCCTACACCTTACTGAGCACACACTAGTCAGAAGTCACTGTCATCCCATTTATTGGCCGAGGAAAGCAAAAGTTGTTTTACTCTAAAATCTTCATCACTGTTTGAACACTGTGTTATTACTGTAACACAGAGAGCTGACATCTTATTGAGTTATCTGCTTTGATATCTCACTCACTCATTTCTGAGACATTTTAATCATCTCAAGGATTTTATTAGAATGCATGATCAGAATCATAAACTCTTCAATATCCAGAATGTCCATGTCATTCGTGTTCTTCTTGACAATGTGAGTGACCTGAGGTGCTCATTTCTGTGCTAAACATCACCTCTGCCCATATTGTTTAATGTTGGTTTTCTTAGTTCTTCTTGTGGCCATTCTTCTTCTTGATTAATTTGAGTAATTTGTTAATTGTTGAAAATCAGTCCTCTTGGCTGCTGGCACCTTCTTCCTGATCATTAACCAATATATTGAAGAGCCATGTCTTCTTTTCAAGGTTAGTGAGAGCACATTTATTTCCATCTTGTAGCATTGCTCAAATCCATGACAGGACTTTTTTTTTTTTTTCTTTTTTTCCGTTTCCAAGTACAGAATGATAAAGGACTTGATCAGAAGTTTTCTAGATTAGGAAACTACAAATCATCTTGGAAAGGTGGGGTTTTAGACATGGCATCTGAGGGATGGGGCACTATGAATTCAGAATGAAGTTTTCAAGAGCATTAATAAGGAATAAGACTCAGAGATGACAATAAATAATTATGTGAAACAATGAATCATAATTGGCACATATTGAGTCACTAATGTGTGCAGAGGCATTTTGATGGGCATTTTGATTGCACTAGCTTATTTAACTCCCTATGAAAGAATATCCTTAATTTCAAATTTTTTAAATTTGAAAACTGAGGCTCAGAGAGTACAATGTGTCTAAGGTCAGTAGCTCAAAGAGCTAGAATTTGAACACCAATCTTTAGTAGCAAAGTTTTTCTAATACTGTGAGCATGAAAGAAATGCTGGCTGAAGAATGCAAAGAGAGAAGTGTTCTTGAATAAATAAATAAATAAGTACTTGAATGACTGATAAGGTCTCAGGCATCTGCACTTAGGAGACAGGCTATGTCTTACAAATGGAAAGAGGTATACTATTTTTAGACTTTGCTGTTGATACTTTATGTGAGCCTGAAAAATGTCACTGTGGAAACTCAAGACATACTTACTATTTTCATGTCCTGTCAATGTTTAGAATATCTAGGATGTGCTGGTCTTAACCTCTTTTTACTCTGGTCATTGTCTTAAGAAATCTCAAGTAGTTAGGATATGTCAGCTGGGAGTTACCAATATTTACTTCAGTGCAGTAAAATACATTTTTCTATAATTCCAGAGATTATCTGGTTCCATCTGGTCTTGATAATGCCCATCAAAGTACTATTTTTGTTGTGATGGTTCAAGGTAAGGTTTTCCATTTGCATTTTTATTATGTTCTCAAGCCTCACTTTATTAGAATAGGCATGGTCATGTTTCAGGGCTTATGTGCCACTATTTGAGACATCTGGGAGGAACAGTGAATGAAAAAGGATGAACTTACGTCTGGCACCTGTTATGTTCTAGATACAGTGTTATCTTCTCCATATATATGATTTCATTTAATCATCCCACAAAAATCCTATGAAGTGGATATTATTCTGACTTTTTAAGTAAAGAGACTGATATTTAGAGACTGCTTGTCAGTGGTCACTCCATTCTTAAGACATGAAAAAAAGATTTGATCCCAGGTCTAGCTGACAAGTCTATTATATCACACTTATCTTCTAAAAGGGTTTTACTAAGCCAAGTATTATTTCACTTCTTTCTTTCATTTTCTTTCTTTCCTTCTTTTTCTTTCTTTTTCCCACTCTCTGTCTCTCCCCTTTTCTTGCTTGCCTCTGTCCCTCCCTCCCTCCCTCTCTTCCTTCCTCCCTCCCTCCCTCTCTTCCTCCCTTCCATCCTTCTTTTCTTCCTTCCTTCCTTCTTTCCTTCCTCCCTCCCTCCCTCCCTCCCTCCCTCCCTCCCTCCCTGCCTCCTTTCTTTCCTTCCTTCCTTCCTTCCTTCCTTCTTTCCTTCCTCCCTCCCTCCCTCCCTTCCTTCCTTTCTTTTTCTCTGCTTTTCCCTTTTTTATTTTGTTGAGTGAGAAGATGAAAGACTGAGTACTTTTGACAGAATCTTTTTGGATCCTTTCACTTCATTATATTTTCAGGGACCCTTTTCAAATAAATGTATATAAAAATAGCAACTTGTACAAGTGTCAGCTGATGCCATCTCTCTGCATGACTTTCCCAAGGAAAATTAAATTTGATGACTGCTTCTCCCCATTGTTTTGGCTTGAGTTTCATTGAGTCAGACTCAGAGAGACAAAGTGTGTTTTTTTATTTCCAAAATGGAGTCATTTATAATGCCTACCTAATATGTGGTTAGAAGTATTAAATAAATTAATATTTGTAAAGTATTTAGAATTGTGCCCAGCACATGAAAACACCATAGAGTGCTTAAAAAATAAATGTAATAATTTGTTTGAGTCCACAGAATTGGAAAGGCAGTATGGATTTCTGAATAAACACACCTGGGTTCCAATTCTGGTTCACTTGTATGATTTTGGGCAGGTCATTTAACCTTTTAGAAGGACAGTTTTCTCAATTTTGAAAACTTGATGATTTTGACTTCATAGTATTAATCTGAGGTTGAATGAGATAACACAGATAATGTGGGTGGCCTCTGACAGATTCAGCATGTGGGAGCCATCATCAGAGCCAGTATCAGACTCAGGAAACCTGTGCCCTGGCCAAGTCAATACTCATTACAAATCTTGAAACATTTAAATGATTGCAAAGAACAAAGATTTCATATCTGTAACATAACTTTCTTACAGGGTTTGGGGGTGGAATGTTGAATATATATTAAGCTAACTTAAGAAAGCCTATATAACTTGAAAAAGAAATACATTCCGGATACTTTTCTTCCTGTTAGCATCATCATCAGTTAGCACATTGTCATTGTCTGAGCTTCATTAGTATTCTCCAAAAATCATAAGAGTGAGCAAGCTGAGTTCTATGCTTGCATTTGGTAGAAGATATTCTAAGCATAGTATTTCATTACCTTATCCTATTCTTTTTTTTTTTTTTTTTTTTTTTTTTTTTTTTTGTTTATAAAACAATGACAGGAGTTTTAAAAAAAAAAAAAAACAGAGTCAAACACAACCATAAATAGCAGGATTACCTTGGGCGATACACCACCACGTTTTTTTTGCATTACA